>CAUYUJ010001925.1:512537-525037 GCA_963575745.1 Prorocentrum cordatum | reverse complement strand
CAGCGCGCACCTGCCACACGGCCTCCTGCTGCGAGATGGCGGCATCAGGAGCTGCAGGAAGCATCCGAGCCCGCCCGGGGCCCACCGGTCGCCGCCCGCATCACCGAACACCCGTCTGCGGAACAGCCTCCGCCTCCAACGAAGGCCGGCTGCTCGGGGTGGCCTCTCGGGCCTTGGGGGATGACTGGGTGCCTCGGGGGGGCGTCGCCCACGTTTCGTGGATTGCTTTTTGCTTTGTTCGACGACTTCGCCGCAATCTCATGTTCATCGATGTTTGTGTTGATGATCGTCGGGAGGGTAGTTTCATCGAGTTCGTCAACTTTCGATGTTCGTCGATTTGCTTTTCCATGCTCGCCAGAATTTCCGAGGCTTCGTGAATTATGTGTCTTTCGACATTCATGCTCGACTGTTCCTCATCGTTTTCATCTGCCTTGGAATTGTAATACAAATGTTATCTTGTCTAACAACTGTTTTGTAGTTGTTGCTTGTTGATGGATGTTCGTTCGCGTCCATTTCTCGTAAACTCTTCGCTGATGTTCATCGCTTGTCGTCGCTACTCGGTTCTGGTGCTTTCCTTTGATTGCTTCGCTGTCTGTCATGACTTGATGCTTGTGATTGCTAAACTGCTTCTTGTCCACAATTCCCGATGTGCTCCACAAGTGCTATCTGCCATAGGCTCCCTTGATGTTTTACTGGTGCTCGCGCGCTGGCAGCACACGATACACTGGAAGCGAGCCGGCACGCTCCGGTGCCTCCCCGGCTCCACCCCGGGGGTGCCCTTCCTGGAGCGCCCCGCCCGACGATGCAGGCAGCTCCCTCCGCCCCCCACCCGGGGCCCCCCTCTGGTGCCTCCCCGCCGCCCTCGAGGCCCCTGGCCCCCCCCCCCGCCCCCCCCCGTGCCCCTCCCCCCGAAGGAGAAAGAGAAGGCCTCGCGGGAGGGGGGGGGGGGAGAGCCGCGAGGCAAAAAGTCCGCGAGTCCGAGGCAAGAATCGAGGGACAAAAACAGAAGCCTCGAGGCCCCCAGGCCGCCCACCCTGGCCCCCCCCCCCCCCCGAGAGGAGGGAAAAATCCCGAGAGGGGAACAACAAAAACGCGTCCGAAGGAAGAAACCAAAGCCTCGAGGCCCCCGACACGGAAGGGGGAGGCGCGGAAGGGGGGAGAGAAAGCCGCGGGCGTCGGAGCACGCTCAGACCGTGAAGCTCTTGCACAGGTCACACCAGACAGTGCCATACTTAATGCAGGATGACGATTAATTAAAAAATAAAGGGAACGATTCAACAAAATGGATTCTGGGTAATTACTAACTAAATCGTCATTTACGAACCGAATTCCTACATTATATCAGAACAGACTGGACCACATGCTCCCACCAGGGCAGAATTAACCACTTACGAACAAGCCAGGCCAACAACGAGAAGGCCAGAACAAGCTACATGCTCTCCGTCCCTTTCCCTCACATGTCCTGCCACCCTTCCCCTCTGCAGCGATGAACGCGGTGAAGGCTCGGATCTGAACTGCGCCACCACTGCGGGCCTCCCGCTCCAACGGGAAGCCAAAGCAACACGCCCCTACAACTCGATCCCTCCGACTGGAACCCGCGTGAATCTCGTCCCATCCCTCCTCCCCATCCTCCCCCTCCCCGAGCTTCTAAGTTTTAGGCCGCCCGCCGAAAGCAGCTAAGCCGCTCCGGCCCTCGGCGGGCCCCGCGAATGCACGACAGCCGTCCGTGCATAGCTCGATTCACGGCTAGCCCGCGCTGCCACTCTGACGCTGTCCTCCCCGACGGCTCGACGACTGCTGGCCCTCACTTCCTGCCCCAGCGGGTCTTCCTTCCAGGGGCCCCGGCCGCCGCCGCCGCCGCGCCGCCGCCGCCGCCCTCGCCGGCAGGCCGACAGTCCAGGAGCGCACCCGTGCCCTCGGCGGGCCTCCCGCTGGCCACGCCGTCGGCTCCCGCGCGAGGCGCGCCAGCGGGGGCGTCCGCCAGCGCGCCGCCGAAGGCCTTCCACCGCCTGGGCTCCGCCGGCGCGCCGTCGGGGGTCTTCCCCGTGCGCGGCCCTGGCTGCTGCGCACAGTCTTCCAGAGCCACCTCCGTCGCCGCCGGGGGCGCAGGCCTCTCTCTCAGCAGCGACTCGTGCATCCGCGCGCGGTGAAGCTCTGTCACGTCGCTTACGCGCGCGTCGATGGGCGCGCTGCGCTCCTCCACGCGGGCGGCACTATTCGCCTGATCGTCGACCATGCACCTCAAATACTCGGCCTGGGTGAGCGAGCCGCCCTTCGCCTGGGGGTCGTCGTTGATGGTGCTGCTCTTCCGGCTCTCCAGCACCTGCGGCAGCCTCCCGCCCGGGAAGTCCGCGCGGGACGGGAAGCCAGCCTCGCCCGCCCACTGGCCGAAGGTCCTGATGGCCTCGAAGAAGGGATCCTGGGGCGTGGCGGGGCTCACGTAGAAGTCCCAGTCGGCGCACTCGCAGTAGGGGCCGTCGTTCGCAGGCAGGCCGGCAAAGGCGGCGCGCATGGCCTCTGAGGCGTTCCGCCCAGGCTGGGCCTGAGCATCGACCACAGGGCCACTCTCGGCCCCGGCGTCGGGAGCGGCGGGCTGCGCAGTGGCCCGCCAAGGGGCCGAATAGCCCCCGGGGAAACTGCGGCGATCGACGAAGGTCTCTCCGTGGTCGAGGGCCGCCACCGACAAGGCGACCCGAGAGGGCTCGAAGCCGGTGGGCTTTAATTCCATGTCGAAGGTTGGGCGCGACGGGCCCGGGAAATACTCGTCCGCCACAATGAGGCCGTACCGGCCGAATTGGCGCGCCATCGCGCGGCCGTCCGCGTCCAGCACGCCGTGCGTCTTGGACACCTCCTGGGCGTCCCACGCCGTGAGCGCGGGGAACTGCGCGCAAATCCTGGACTCCCACTCCTCGTGCATGGGCCACCCGCTGCCCCTCCGCGTGTGGACGTCGACGCAGTAGGGCGGAACGCAGAGGTACCGGCCCAGCGGGTCGCACGCGGGGCGGAGCAGGCACTCGAAGACGTCGCGGGGAACCAGGCGGGCGCTGCGCTGCACGAGGCACCGCACGCAGGCCTGCAGGTCGAGCGGGAGCGGCTGCCCGGGGCCCGAGGTGGCGACTGGGCGCACGTGCTGGCAGAGGTCGCGGGCGTTGCACCTCGCCAGCGCCCGGCCGTCGACTCGGCGCAGCCGGCAGCTGCCGCAGACCGTGACCACGTCGCCTGGGTGGAGGACGCCCTCGCCAGCGCCGCGGCGGCTCAGCCCGAGGGCCTCGGAGGCCAGCCCCGGCGTGACGATGATGCCCGCGCGGACGAGGTGGTGCGCCCTGGTGGCGAGCAGCAAGGCCTGGTGCAGGACCATCCGGGCCGCCGAGGCCAGTGCGCCGGCCGACAGGTGCTGCAGGTCCGAGACCATCTTCCGCACGGCGCCATACCCCGACAGCGCGTCACTGGCGGAGCGGGCGCCGCCGGGCGACGGCTGGGAGCCGCCTCCCACCGCGGCCCCGGCGGACGGCGCCACGCTTCTCAGCCGCTGCTCCTCCGCCCGCATGCGCCGGCCCAGCTCCTCGAACAGCGGCCCCAGGGCCGCGGCCTTGCTGACCAGACCCCGACGTCACGATCTGTTCATAACGTCGACCCCCTGGAGGTCTCGACCCATTCCCGGGGACCAGTCTCATGCTGAGTCGCTTTTTGACGGCGCCGAGGCCCGACAGGAGCCCCCAGAGCCAGAGGACGAAAGTAGCGAAAAAGCTCCCGCCGTGATTTTCTCATGACCCGAGGAGGCGCCTCGTTGACCTGGCACAGCTGGAAGCTGTACGCCCGCAGGAGCACTGCCGCCTCCAGGAGGAGGAACTCGCCGTCGGGCTCCGCGCCGTCGCCGCAGGCCGCGGCGCCCCTCCCCGCGAGCGCCGCGTACAGGGCCCCCAGCGCGTCGCCGACGTCCCCCGCGCCGCAGGGCGCCAGGGGCGCCCCGCGACGGTGCTGCTCCTCGGCTTTCGCGCGCAAGAACGAGGGCAGCTGGCAGCTGGTGCGTGTCTTGGGCAGGGTTGCCACCCAGTGTGCCAGCCCGCAGACGAAGGCGAGCTGCTGGGGCGGCTCCGCCAGTGGGCCGGCGCAGGGCTCCCGGGCCTCCTCGGGCATCGACAGAAACATTGTCTTGGCCGCCGCGGCGATGAACGGCGCGTGCGGCGAGGCGAGGCCAACGTCCTCCACCGTCATGATGTGCAGCCGCCGCAGCGCAATGGAGGCCAGCCCTGACACGTACAGCTCACCGGCCCAGAAGGCGGCGTTCCGGCCGTGGCCCCTCCGGACGGCCTTCTGCAGGGAGGACAGGGCCTCGTCGATGGAGTAGAAGTTCGGGGGCGGCCAAGAAGGGGGCGTCCAAGAGGGGGGGGCGCAAATCGTCGCCGGCGGCACGGGCGCGGCCCAGGGGGGAGGCCCGGAGACGTATTGAAATAATAAGAGACGTCATAAAATCTTGGAGATGTCATGGCCCACGCCATGATATCCCCCCCTCGTCATCACCCCCCTCTTTGCCGCCCCCGAGAAGTGCAGGGTGTGGTCGCTGCGGGGCGCGTCGCCTGGGTCGTCGCCGACGCCCGACGATGCCTTGCCACGGTCGGCCCCCTTGCGCGCCCCGCCTTTCCCGCGCGCCTTGCCCCCCATTGCGGAGGCGAGGAGCAGGCCGAAGCGGACGCTCCCGCGGCAGGCCCAGTGGCAGCGACGGCCTGGTCGGCGGCGGCAAAGCGCGGACCTGGGCCATGCGGGTGCAGCGCTGGCGCACCTGATTTCTGGATTGCGAGCTCTGGAGCCAAGGCTTGCACCAAAATGGCTACGGCACCACCCTTCCCCGCCCAATCCGCAGTGCGCCTCCTCCGACCCCGGCCGGGTGCGAAGCCAACGTGTGACGGTTCGGACCCCCGCGGACGTGGACGCGCGCTAGCACGGGAGAGGTACGGGACAGGAGAGGCCGCAGGAGAGGGAGGGAGGAGGCGGGGGAGCAAGGAAGACGAGGCAAGGCTGCACGGTAGGATGAATGGCGATTTCGATGGCGCGGATCGGAGAACTGTGACGAGAATGGAGTCCATAAAAGTGGTTAGCAGTCCATACACTAATCGCACACATTTCGATTGCCAGCGGTGCACTCGCAAACGTCCGCATCCATCAGGTACCAGGTCCCGTGTCGATCATATCTAAGCAGACCGCGCCCGCGCAAACGACACGAAACACGGGATAACACCGAAACGGCAACCGCGCGAGACGAGAAGACCAGACAGCATCAGTGAAGACCAGCATACCTTGGACCACGCAGTGGGGAAGTGAAAGACTACTCGCTGGGAGGGCTGGCGGGGGCGCGCCACTCTAAGGTTGCGCTCGAAAAACAAATACCACCTGAAAGGGGACAGTAGGAACCAATGCAGCCCACTTCGATCCATTGCAGCTCAGTGCTTCCCCCCACTGCGCATCCAAGAAACCCCCATACAACTCGATATCCGCCGATCCGGCGTGTGAGTTTCTGAGAGCGTTGGTTTGAGCTCGCTCAAGCTTCCCTCTGGGGGGGGGGGGGGAGCTCGAGCGAGGACGGGGGGGGGTCGAGCTCAAGCGGGGGGGGGTCGCAGGAGGAAGCTCGAGCGGGGACGGAGGGGGGGTCGAGCTTAAGTGGGGGGGGGGTCAGCGTGGGGGGGGGGTCCAAGAATCGAGGGGGGGGGAACTCGAGCGAGAACGGGGGGGGGGTCGACTGGGGGAGGGTCGCAGGAGGAAGCTCGAGGGCGGAGGGGGGGGTCGAGCTCAAGCGGGAGGGGGGTGGGTCAGCGCGGGGGGTGGGGGGCCAAGAATCGAGGAGGGGGGGGGGAGCTCGAGCGAGGACGGGGGGTGGGGTCGAACGGAAGGGGGTCGAGCTCAAGCGGGAGGGGGGGTCAGCGCAGGGGGGGGGCGGGCCAAGAATCGGGGGGGGGGAGCTCGAGCGGACGGGGGGGGTGTCGGGGGGGGGGTCGAGCTCAAGCGGGGGGGGGGGGAGTCAGCGCGGGGGAGGGGGGGTCCAAGAATCGAGGGTGGGGGGGGGGTCGAGCTCAAGCGGGAGGGGGGGTCAGCGCGGAGGGGGGGACGTCCAAGAATCGAGGGGGGGGGAGCTCGAGAGAGGACGAGGGTGGGTCGAGCTCAAGCGGGAGGGGGGGTCCAAGGAGGAAGCTCGAGCGGGGACGGAGGGGGGGGTCGAGCTCAAGCGGGGGGGGGTCCAAGAAATCGGGAAGGGCAGCGGGGGGAGGAGGGACGTCGTCGTCATCATCGTCCGTCGTTGACCCGGTCGTCCGTCGTCGTCGCCGTCATCGTCCGTCCCCACACGCATCGGGAGCGCCCCGGATCGGCGGCACTGGCCGGAGGCCATTACAATATCGGCAGCGACGCTGGATCGAAAAACGCTTTCCCGACGTGGCGCACTTGGGCCGAGCAACGTTGCACGCTGCCATCAGACAGTCCCGAATTGGATCGGAGATTCCCTCACCCTACTCCGAATTTATTAATAAACGTCGGGGGGGCGTCACCCCTGCCGACAGCCCCACATCGACCCCCGTCGCGGGTAGCCACCGCGCGCCGAAGGCGCTGCGACCCCCGTCGCGGCGCGACGACGAGGGGAGGTTGACCCCCTTCGGGGGGATCCCTACCACGCTTATTAATAAACCCAAACTATGGCTGGTTCACGCAGCGATAACGTCGGTGTTGGTTTCTTGCACAACGTGACCGTTGAACCTTGAACGATCGCGACGTTCTGATTCGGTAAAGGCAAGTTCTACGCCACTGGCGGCTTTCAACCTTGAGCGCCCTCGCTGGGTCGAAGCAGCACAGCCATCGAATCCACCCAAACATCAGAAAATCTGGACCTGTCGTTGGCAGCGGCGACCAGGACCAAACCCGCCGTGGACTTGGCCGCAACGGCCTCCGAGCGGCGCGGATCAATATTGGCGAGGTTTTTCAACAAAGGCCTGACTTCGCTCATCATCATGCTTCACAACATTCCCTTGTCCACAACATGCCTTCCATGCGCCTTCATGGAACAAAACGATCATGTCATCCGGCAACCATTCCCAACAATGCGCAATGATTCACGACTGCCCTGCGGCTGTGGTGGCACATGCTCGTACTGATGTGGAACGCCTTGTGGCTCAGAAGCCCTCCGGAAAATATCATTTGACTAGAAGCGTACAGGGGAAGCCGTAACCGCCAACGCAAAAACGTCAAAACAACTGCCAATACCCTGGCCGCAGTCGCATCCAACAGGACGCGAGGCACGGGCGACAACGACGAAACGCAAAACAGCATACAACGTTGACCGAAAATCGACTGTAGTCGTGACAGCAGCAGCTGGCACCCGCTGTGAAGGGTAAGGGGTGGTCGAAAGAGTAATGTCACCTTGTGATTAACAAATCCGTGGTGGGCGCGCGTTGAAAACCATATTCCCTGCTCGGGCGAATCGCGGGATGGCGCCCGCCAGATTGAAAATCAACGGCGGCAACGCCGGTGATTAGAGCCGACGCCAAACCACCAGCGGAAAAGGCGACAGACAACACAAACTGGGCGAAGGGAATGGGGCGGGAGGCAAAGGCGGCAGAAGCAGGGACCGTGAGCCAGGGCGACACATGTTTGACATGACATTAATAAAAAAACTGTCGTCGCTCGCTCCCGCATTTTTCGTGTTTTTTTTTCTCTGTCGAGCCGATGCGTTTCTTTTGCCATGGCCGCAACCAGGGGGGCGCCAGCTGCCTCGCGGGCCCGCGAGCAAGGCGGGCTAGACGAAAGAGGGGCGTGGCCTAAAAAGATTTGCGCAGCAGCTCACATTGCTGACTTTCCGAACGCCCCCTGGCGCCGAAAGCGGCCATGCACCGAGGACTGGCACCTCGGCGGGGCGACCGAAACCAGCTGCGCGCAGCAGGTTTCGCACTCCCCCGTTCCTTCCCCACCTTTTCGTCCGACCCGAGCACCCGAGCAAGGCGGGCAGTCCTCCTCCTCTCCTCCTCTCCCTTTTCTGTCATGGTCTCTGCAGTCGTCGACGACGACGACGACGGCGACGACGACGACGAAGACGAGGACGATGACGAAGAGAGGACGACGGAGAACGAAGACGAGGACGAGGACGACGGACGGCGGATTGCAGGCGGCGGCGGCGGCGGCAACGACGGCGACGCACTGCGGATGCCCTATGGTGGTGGGGCTGCGCAGGCCCACTGTAGTCGACGACGACAACGACGACACAGACACAGCGAAGACGACGACGACGACGAGGACGACGAAGAAAAAGAAACGACTACGACGACGGCGGCGGTGGCGGCGTCGACGACGACGCCTGAAAGGGGAAAGAATTCGCCTCGCATGCGTGCGACCCTTATAACAACTTCTATACGACAGGCAATCGTTTTGAGGCTGTCACGCAAGAGGGTGCACGATCCCCTCGGCGGCGCCAGCGACGACCCCCTGGCGCACGTGATTAAAAACATGTTTCGCGCCCCGCGGGATCGATTCATCAGCCCCAGGGGGGGATGCCCTTTGTTCATCACAAGCTGACATTCTGGCGCAGGGCCATCAGGAGCCCCCCCACCTTATGGACACCTCTGGGCAAGAAATACCGAACGACGCACGATTTCCGTGGCTCAACTTTGAGATCGATGGCCCAATACTCGACTTGTCGCCGGCGGGCCTCCGGCATTCTGGACCACCCTTTTCGAGGCCACCGCGACGTGTTCCCGCTGCAGCGCTCATTATTTCCAGCGCCATGCCATGGCATGGTTTTCGGTCCTTCCAGATCGGCCCCAACATCTAAGAAATTGACACCCGAAGAAAACATCGGGAGTCATGACATACTCGGTGTCGATTCGTTGATTTTTGGGCCGCAGAAGCCCCCACCCCCACTTGGGGACGTCGCCACGCCATGCTATGTCAGGCTACGCGTCCTCATTTCCGCGCTTCCGCGCTGAGCTTTTTGTTTCGAAATGCTGCTCTCGCTGAAGCGCTGGCCTCCGTTTCTGGCTACCGCTCGTTGCGAATCGTGCTCCCGCTGCAACGCTGGCCTCATTTCCGCGCTTCCGCTCGTTCCGAATCGTGCTCCTGCTGCAGCGTTGGCGTCATTATTTCCAGCGCCATGCCACGGCATGGCTTCCGGTCCTGACAAATCGGCCCCAACATCTAGAAAATGGTCTCCCGAATAAAACATCGGAAGTGATTCCACATTCGGTGTCGATTCGTTGATTTTTTTGTCCGCGGAAGCCCCCCCCACTTTGGGACGTCGCCACGCCATGCTATGTCAAGCTACGCGTCCTCATTTCCGCGCTTCCGCGCTGAATTCTTTTGTTCAAGATGCTGCTCTCGCTGGATGCTGCTCCCGCTGCAACGCTGGCCTCATTTCCGCGCTTCCGCTCGTTGCGAATCGTGCTCCCGCTGCAACGCTGGCCTCATTTCCGCGCCTCCGCTCGCTCCGAATCGTGCTCCCGCTGCAGCATTGGCGTCAACATTTCGAGTGCCATGCCCTGGCATGGTTTTCGGTCCTTCCAGATAGGCCCCAAATCTAGAGAATGGCCTCCCGAAGAAACCATCGGAAGTGATTCAACATTCGGTGTCGCTTCGTTGATTTTTTGGACCGCAGAAGCCCCCCCCCACCTTGGGGCATGCTATGTCATGCTACGCGTTGGTATTCGACACCATGCTATGCCATGTAATGCCATGCCATGCTACAACATTCGATTGTGCAAATAGAAAGGAGATCTACGCCATGGTAAGGGATGGGAGGGAGGGGTAAGACGTCAGATATGACGCGAGCGCACGTAGCTCGTCCTTCTTTCTCCCCCTCCTCCTCCTCCTTCTCCCCCATCCTCCTCCCTCCTCTCCGTTGGCAGGCGAACCAACTGATGCAATAATCTTGCGGAAGGGCCAGCACCCGACCACGGTAGGCCTACGGGGTGATGGCCCAAGAAAGCCTTGACAAGGGCCCCAGAAGGCTGGAAACTGCCGAGTTCCGATGCTGCTATTCCCAAGACCTCGCCCAGGGTGCGTTCTAGCAAGAATTCCGACGCGAATCTAGCCGTGGCGACGAGGGCCTCCCAGGAGGCACAACACGGCGAAAATTAGACAACATTAGAAATCGCTTCTGGACCTCAGCACCGTCAAAACCAGCTCGAGGTTAAATGCCCCAATAAAGGGGTTGAGAGGTCTACAGCTAGAGTCGTCCGAGAACTGTGGAATTATCCGCGCCCAAGGACTGGAGAATAACGAACTCCCGAGTCGTGAGGTAGCGGTGCCGGCACCCGCTCCTCCTCCGAGGCTCTGGGCCTCCCCGGTCGGGCCACACCCTGGTCTCGCCAAGGCCCCTCGGGACCTCTCGGGGCGCACTGCTTCGGGGCGCAGGAGTAGAGGGCAGAACATCCACCCCTGTAAATAACCGCCCCGACACGCGAGACCTCTCGCAAACGAGCCCAAAAGAGGAATCGAAGAGGGCAGGGCTGTTTAGTAAACGCCCAAGGCCGTTTAATAAAGGCCAGTTGTCCGGTCCGGGCGGCTTTCCTCCCTTGAAAGAAAAAGCCCTGCGGCCTGAGCCGCGACCACGGCCGCCTGGCTGATGGCGATCAACGCCTGCTGCCTGAGCTGCTGGCGGGCCTGCGCCCCGTCCTGGCGGCGCCCAGTTTCTTGCTTTCTGGTTCGCGCGAGTTGTTCTCAGAGGCCTCCTAGATGGGGTCGGAGTAGATGGGGTCGGAAGATCGCGCCGCATCGGCGATACATCGGCGATGCATCGGCGATGCATCGGCGATGCATCGGCGATGCATTGGCGATGCATTGGCGATGCAACGTCGACGTCGGCGATGCATCGGCGACGTCCGCGTGAAGAAAATCGGGCTCCGCATCGAGCCGCATCGGCGATGCATCGGCGATGCGGCGTGATCCTCCGACCCCATCTGCTCCGACCCCACCTATGAGGCCTCGAGCTGGCAAGGGGAGGAAGAACAATGCCGAAGCGAACGAATCTCGCTAAGGTCCCTCGGGCCCGGGAACAAAAAGTGACATCAATGTAAAACTCGGAGGTCCGCGCGGATTTCTCGGGTCGGCGCTGACCCCCCTCCCTGGCGCGCGGAGCGCGCCAGGGGCGGATCCGCAGGCGCCGCCGGGGGGCCCCAGCGCCGATCCGAGAAATCCGCGCGGACCTCCGAGTTCTTATGTTTATGCCACTTGTTGTTCCCCTGCTCTCGGGGCGCACTGCTCCGGGGCGCAGGAGCGCCCCGCGGCCCGCGGCCCGCGGCCGCGGCCGCCCGGCCGGTGGCGGGCAGCGCCTGCTACCGGAGCTGCTGGCGAGCCGGCGCCCCGCACTGGCGGCGCCCAGCTTCTTTGGCGCCCTGCTTCGCGCGAGTTGTTCTGGAAAGAAGGAAACGAAGCATAATCGTAATACTTAAAAGAAGAAAACAGAATAATAATAATAATGATAAGAAGAAGCATAAGAGAAGGATAGTAATAAGAATAAGAAGAATAAGAAGAAGAGGAATAATAATAAGAATCGTAAACATAAAAAGAAGAAGAAGGGCAACGCCGAAGCGCACGAGTCTCGAGACGAGGCAAGGCGGAGGGGCAGCGGGTGGCGCACGGGGCCTCTTCAGGCACTCGCCCCTCTGCCACTTTCGCCGCCTGCCGCCCCCGCTCGGGCCGCCTTTCTGAGGCGGACGCGCCCTATGAGCGCAGCCACGCGAGCCTCAGAGGGCTGCACGGCGTCGGGGTCGGCCCTCCTGGAGACACAGGTGGTCACGACCCTCCTCGAGACACAGGGGGAAGTTGGCGGCGAGCCCAGGGGGGGAAGTGAGAGGGGGCAGGCCTTCTCCGAAGCAACAGACGGCTTCTCAGACGGCGCGAGGACTGCTGAGACGCCCCGCCGCCGTCTCAGAAGGCGTCCCCCCTCTCGTGCCCCCCCTGGGCTGGCCGCCGAGAAAAGGAAGACCAGGGAACTTCCGAAGCATGTACCAATCGATGTCTCGAGCATCGGGCGTCCTGGCGGCGCCCTGTGCATGGGGCCTACGTGGGTCACCCGACTTCGCGTTCCGTGCCGCGCAAATCTAGCTTACGCAGTCGTCGTGCTGCCACAAGGAATGGTGAATAAGGAACGAGGGGCTTGCCTGGCCACGGCGAGCCTCGGTTAGACATAGGCTCCCCGAACCTGGACGTGAGCAACGCCCCGAAAACCGGAGCCCCTCCTGAGCTCATCGTGGTCCCTTCAGCGTCTGGATTGTGCATGGGTCGCCAGAGTTGACGTTTCGTGAAGCGCGAAGCAGCCTTATCTTCGCACCATGGCACTGCCGTCCGCGGAGGGGGTCAACCTCTCCGTGCCAGGCCGCGAAGCGTAGGTATCTCCGCGGGGGTGCTCAACCTCTCCGTGGAAGGATGGGCGGGAGCGGGTGAAAAACCACCTCCCCCCTCACCTCGGGTGCTCTGGAACATGGATTACGGATCCGTGGATCCGGCGCACCAAGTCTACGGATCGGGGA
>CAUYUJ010001925.1:467537-507537 GCA_963575745.1 Prorocentrum cordatum | reverse complement strand
GGGAGGGGCGGCTGGCCAGCGGTGAGGGGCCCCTCCAGCGGGATACGGCTTGTCGGCGGCGCGCCCACGGGGGGGAAGGGCGTTTTGAAGTTCGCGAATTTGCGGACGCTCGTGCACGTTTTCGGACGTCTTCCACAGGTCCGCGGAGCCCAGGGTGGTTTCCAGCGAACCAGCGACGGGAGTGCAACTCGGGTATTGCCGCAGAGGGGCAGGTACGGAGGAAGAACAGAGGAAGGAGGCCTCCATGGCTGCAACATGGGCGGCCAGGCCATGGAGCGAGATCTGAGCAGCGTCGAACTTGGCGAACGCCCGCCCCAGGTCGCTCTTGCCACCGCGGGCCAGGCGAACTGCGATCATGCAGGGCCGCTCAGTGCAACTCCGCGCGCCCTCCTGGCAGGGTGAGACCGTCGCGCGCACGCCGGCCTCGGAGGGCGCGAGGCCAGGGGCATCCCCGAGGTCATCCAATGTAGCGCAACTTGCAAGTTGTTGCGCCAGCGTGCGAACGGCGCGCTTCAGCCGCCAACGCCCCCGAGACCTGCCCGGCGCAAGCGCAGGGAGAGGCTCGAGCGCGGGGGCCGGAGGGCGCGGTCAGGGATCGCGGGGGAACTGCCCCTCGGACGCAGGAGTACCCCGAGACGGCGCGCGGAGAGAGCGGCGGGATCAAGAATCCAGAGAACATCGAGCACCCTGCCCAACCTGGCCCACGCAGTAGCCCAAATGGCGACATCGACGCCCGCGCCTGGGATTGGGCGCAGCAAGGCAGAGAAGCCAGCGACAAAAGGCGCGGCCATGGCAGAAGCAGGAGCGGCGGTCGAGGCGGCGGGCGACGACCCAGTGCTCGAGCCGCTGGGGCAAGGAGGACCCGCAAGCCCCGGCGGAGCCTGTGGGGGGCCCGAATCTGACGAAGATTTCGAGGCGAAGCCACCAGTGGCGCGACAGCATCGCTGGAATAGCACATCCTTGCAGTCGCGAATCCGGTCAGCCCTGGCGCGACATCGTTGAGTTGATGGACTCGTCGTGACTCCTGCCGTCGGTAACTGTGCGCAAAATTCGCGTGCCCTCCAAACACGCCCCGCTGGCCTCCTCGCCGTGACTTTTGAAGGGGCCGTGTTCCCTCTGGGCTTTGCCTGGGACGGCCGCGCGGGCCCTGGCGGTGCCGTTGCATGTCCCGTCGTCCGCTCGGCCTCCCAGCGCGATCGGAAGAAGGCCATCTCCTTCGCGAGTTCGTCCTGCGCCGAAGGCCACGGGGGGTCCACCGACGAGGGGAAGGGCAACTGAGCCTTCTCTCCTCGTGGAGGCGGGTCGCCTGCACGGGCGGCGCTTCCAGCCCCGCGGGGAACTGCGCGGCCCCTGGATAGCCGCGGCCCCCCGCCTGTTGATCGATGAACGCGCACCGGCAACTCACCGCGGTCTCCGCCAAGCCCGCGCCCCCACTCTCGGCCGCGAGCTACGGCTCCGCGCTGCCATGCAATCTGCGCGATGATCTCGCGAGTCGCTGCGCGGCCCCCCAGCGGGCTGTGCTCGCGGAAGTACTGGGACATTGCTACGGGAGTGAGCGCGGATTGCTCTGCCCCCAGAGCACGTGCGAGGTTCGTCCTCAGAATGGACCGAACCTCTGGTCCGCGCTGCAGCAGTGCTTGCCGCCGCCCCCTGCGACGCGCGATGCCGCGCATCGAGGTTGCGGCAACCCCTCCCTCGGCCCCCGCGTGGGCGGCGGAGCGATGAGGGTCGCTGAGCGCCCCCTGCAGAGGATGCGTCGCCGCCCTCTGCGGCCCCGACCGCTGGAGAGACCTCCGCAGGCGCCGCGTCGCCAACTCCGGCGTGGCTTCGGGGGTGCTGCTCGCGCGGGGCCTGCCTCCCACGGCGCCCCCCTCGGCGAAGCCGCCGCCCCCGTCGGGCCGGGCACGCCGGGGGGGCGGGAGGCGGCGGCGGGGCCGAGGTCGGCGGGAGCGGCGGGCGCCAGCTCCCAAGCCCGCTCTTCCCCGAGGCTGCCACTGACGCGGAGGCTGGCGCGGCGGCGCGGCTCTGGACCCGCTGGGGGGGGGGAGGGGGCCACCGGGGTCAGCCTCGCCGGGGCATCTTCCGGGGGACGCCTGCGCGCGCCGCCCCGTCGGCGAGCAACCTGCGGCGCCTCGGGGCGGGCCCCCATGCAGGTGGGCGCGAGCCCCCCGGGCGGGGAGCCGTTGGCGGGGCCACGCGCGCAGCCAGCAGCCGTCGGACTTCCAGCAGGGCCTCCGCGCGGGCCGTCTGCGCTCCGTCGCTCAGAGCCGCGGCGACGCCGCCCCCCCGCCCGACCAGGGCTTCGGCCGCGCGCCCAGGCGGCCCGCGCCGGCACGGGAAGCACCTCCGGCAGAGGCGGGGCCCGCGCCGGTAGAGGAGGGCGATCCTCGGCTTCGGCGTCGTCCTCTGGGCCACCCCCTCGAATTCGTCCGCGGACTGGCACGGGGTGGCCCTCTCCGAGCACGGGGCAGCCTCGACCCCCTCGGCGGGCGCCGCACCATGGACGGCCACACAGCCATCGCGAACCCTCGCAGGGCGCGGCCAATGCACCCGCCCACGAGCCGACCCGAACGGGCCCAGCCCGCCGGCGCCTCCCTCGTCCAGGGGGGCGAGAGCCTCCAGATCCATCTTGGAGATCTCCAAACCGACCACCAAAACAATAAGAGCGGCGAGCCAGGGGGGGAAGTGAGAAGGGGCGTGCCTTCTCAAAGGCTCGGAAGTTCTCCGGACTTCTGAGAAGTTTTCTAAGCCTTCCCCGAAGACAGAAACAGCTCCTCAAAAGGCGCGAGGGCTTCTGCGAAGTCCCGCCGCCTTCTGAGAAGGCCTTCTCCTTCTCGATTCCCCCCTCGCTCGCCGCCGCAACAAGGGCAGAGCGGTCGTGCTCAGCGGGCGCGAAGCTGCGCCGAGCAAGGGCACGCTGAGCGCCGGATGCCCCTTGGCCGAGTGGCCAGAGGGATCGCGGCGTAGCCCAGCTCGTGCTCGTCCAGCCGCCAGCGATCGTAGCGAGTGTTTGATGGAGAGTGTGAGGGTGGAGGTCGGGCCAGACAAGCCCGTCGAGGATGGCGAGTCCCCCCGCCGCTGAAGCAGCGGCTGCCAGTGCTGGCGACGCGCGCGCTGGCCACGGGCGGGAGCAGCGAACGGGCTTGCGAAAGAGCCCGGGCGCGCTCCTCAGCCCGCGCTCTGGCCGTGGGCCAGGGCGCGCTGCGCGCCGCGACCGTTCCCGTCAGGGGCTCCCCTCGCGGCCCGCGCGCGGGGGAGGCCTGGCAAACCTCATCAACGGGCCGCGGAGGCCCCGGTGCAGCAGCCCCCCCAAAGGCTTCACTCGGCAGTGGGTTACCCCGCTGCTAAGATCTACCGCCAGCCGAGGCAGACGGTGGGGCAACCCGAACCCCGAGCGACAGGGTGGCAATGGCCTCCGAAGCCCGAATCGGCATGGGCGGACCACGGGGTCCGCGCAGAGGGGCCGCCGAAGTCCGCGAGAGTCGGAAGCGGCAGGTCCACGCGAACCGCTTGTAGAGCGCGGCTCGTTGGCCATGGAGGAGCAACGCACCTGTCGATGGCGGCCTGGGCGAGCGCCTGCACAAAGCACCCGCCCATGATAGCCACGCGAAGGCTTGAGCCGAGAAACAGAGAAATTGCAGAAACCCAGACGCGCGCGAGAGGGGATCATAACAGCAAACATGCCCTCATCAACTTCGCAACATGCTGGGCCACAAATCGAATCGCCAAACACGCTACTCTACACCTCATCCGCTCCCCCTCCATACTCCCCTCTCCTTAGAACCCATTCCTCTTCATCTTCCTCCTCCTGCTCCCCCACTCCCTCTCCCTCCCCCTCCTCCTCCTCCTCCTCCTCCTCCTTCAAATGTTATCGTCGTCGCCGTGGCAGGGCCATCGGCTGCTCAACGGGGCCCGCCACGGGGGCGGCCCGCCTGCAATCGATCCTGTGCGGCCCGCGCGCCCTCGTGCGCCAGCCGCAGCATCTGCCCCTTCGCCCTCAGCGCGTCCTCGGGGAGGGGGGATTGAATGGGAGGGCTCGGAAGGGGGAAGAAGACGAGAGTTTAGAGGAGGGAAAGGGAGAGGTGGATGACTAGGATCAGGGGAAGTACACGCAGGAAAAGGAGGAGGAGGAACGGAGGAGGAGGAGGAGGAGGCGGAGGAGGAGGAGGAGGAGGGAGGAGGAGGAGGGGAAGGCCGGGGAAGGTTCAGAGGGAGGAGCACGCTGGGATTCTGCAATTTAGGTCCTACACGCAGGTGGATGGCACTACGCGGGACGGCTCGCACGTCGCGAGCGAACGCTTACGTAATTGTTCCTGGATGTGGGGTGCTGTCCCTCCTGGCATACGCCGCATTCAAGCCGTGGACGTCCGAGTAAGCACCCCAAGGGACACGTTTAACGGTGTATCCACTGCAACGGAGCGAAGCAAAGGGGGGCATTGCAAAATGGATGAGTGACAACAAGACTCAACCATTTAGTATCGAAGGTCCCAACAACAACCGCATGCGATTGCCACGGAAATGAACACACAAATGCCACAAGGCATAGTGTAGTTACTGATTGAGCAGCGCTAGCAAATGTCAACACACAAACAATACAACCACCTACCCGCCCACACCTGGAACTTGAAAACCGCCGCGGGACACGCGGGACAGCGTCGTGTGCCTCCCGTGCCCCGCAGGGCCCGGGCCAAGCTAGCCTTCCTCGCCGCGCTGCTCACCCCCCACGCGCGGTTTCCCGTGGAAACGGGACCCGTCGCTAGTCCACGCCCCCTCGATCCATGCTTGCCATCGCTGAGATTGGGGGGCAATGTGCACCCTCTGAGCCGATCCCCCCGATGATCTTCGTCGTTTGGTTTTCGGGCCACAGCTCGGGTCTCCGGCGGCCTCTCGGGACGATTCGGGCACCCCCGGAAAGCTCTCGACGAGGCGCAGCTGAAGAAAACCATCCCATGCCTCGAACACAGTCGCGAACCGACGAGGACGTCGGCAAACCTCGAGCCCCCAAAACCCTGAGCCTGCCCCCCCCCCCTGGTCTCCCTCGGCCTCTCCCCCCCCCCGCCAAGCCCCCCCGCCCCCCTTCTGCCCCACTAAGCCCAAGCCCCCCTCTGCGCCACGCCGCGGCCGCCCCTGCAGCGCCCCGTGCCACGCCGCGCCCGCCGCCACCCGTCGCCGCCGCCGTCTGCCGCCACCCGTCGCCGCCGCCGTCCGTCGCCGTCCCCGCGGAGCGCCGCTGTCGCCACCGCCCGCCGCCATCGCCGTTCGCTCTCCGCCCGAGCCGCGCGCCGCCCGCCGCCGCCGCAGGGCCCGCCCGCGGGGCCTCGTGCGCGCCGGCGCGGAGCTGGTGCGCCTCGCGGGCCTCGCGGAGCCTGCTCGCGAAGCTGCTGTTGAGCGCCTCCAGGGCGCCGCGGACCTGCGGGCCAGGGCCGCTCCCGGCTTGAGCAGCGCTGAACCGATCCCCGTCCCCAGCGGCGTGGCCTGGGCCCCACTGGCCGATTTGCCCCCCCCCCCCCCCCCCCCCCCTCCCTAGATGGGGAGATAGGCCGCGCATCCCCAACTGGGATGCGGACGGGGATGGGGACGGATGGGGATGGGGATGGGGGTCGGATGGGACGCACAGAGACATACTAATACTATATGTCCTCCTGAGAGGCGCGCGGCCGACCCGAACATATAGTATACCCCTCTTAGTATATCGTTTCCCGAGCGGTGTGGCCAGAATGCGCCCGCCACGACGCATATACTATCAGATTTCTCGGTGCGCGCGTCGCCCCTGGGAGGGCGACGCACATATAGTATCAGTATGTTGGGGTGACGCCGATCGGATAAACGATACTGACATTTGAGACGAAACCACGACCGGAACAACAAATCGGGCCAGGATCGCTGAGCTCCGGCGGTCGATGCATCGGGCGCCGTGGCCGCTCCAGATCGCACCGGAACGCTCGGAGAGCGTTCCGGAGCGCTCTGCAAGGATTCCTGCGAGATCTAGCCTTCGTTCGGGCCTGTCCCTCTACAAGGGGGAAGGTTCAAAAATAACAGAAAAAACAATATGGGGACGACTCTTATTTTCTACCACGTTTCAGCATTTACGGGGCGTTTTTGGGGTATTCTTCATTTTCCGTGCAGGATCCTCACGTCGGGGGACATGCCCGACCTAAGCCTGGCCCCGCCCAGCCGGAGCCCGCAGGCTGCCCTGGGGTCAGGGGCAGCGCTCCAGCCCTGGCCGACGCGAGGCCCACGTGCGCGGGACCGCCCAGGGGTGAGCCGTGCATGAGGAGGGCGCGAGCAGAGCGCGGCGTGCACGAGGCAAAATCGGGGTCGCAGTGGCGGCATCTATCTGGCCACGGGTCACAGCAGTGGCCCACATTTCAATGGTCTGTGCCGTCTGCAATGCCGACTCTGCCTCATGCTTGTAATTACCTATACTTCGAACTCAGTTTCGCACTTGAGGGATTCACGGGATGGATGCAGGGAAGAGGAAGGAAGGTGTGGGAACACGGGGTGAGAGGAGGGAACCGAGGGTGAGTCACCGCGTGTTGGAGCGCAGGTGCCTGCGCGAGACCACCGTGGGAGAGGGACAAGGATGCACCTTAGCGCCTCCGCGGATTGCGGCGACGGACGCACGCGCGCCCTCCTCTAACGATCTGGCTTCGGATAACGCTCGTGAGAAGCGCGCGCCCCCCACCCCGCGAACTTGGCACCTCTCAGAGATATCTTCCTCCTAATCCTCCTCTGTTCCTCTGTTCCTCTGTTTCTCCATCTCCTCCTCCTTTTCCTCCTCCTCCTCCATCTCCTCCTCCATCTCCTCCTCCTCCTCCTCCTCCTCCTCCTCCTCCTCCTCCTCCTCCTCTACTCCTTTCCTCCATCGTAGACTTTGCTGGGCATGCGAGCGCAGGATAGACCGCGCGCCCCCAGCACTGGCCGCGGAAGCCCCCGCCGCAGCCTCGGCCTCCAGGGCGAACCATGCTGCTCCCCCTTCCCCGAAGGGAAGCACCTGTGCCACGCTGCCCAGCGATGGCCCAACGTGCGGTGCAGGGCGGCCCCCAGGCGCCCGCCGGCGGCCAGGCAAGCGACTGCAGAGGAGCCCGAGCGGCCCCGCCAACGGAACGTGTGAAGAAGCGGGCGAGCGGCCACTCCGGGGGTGCATGCCACCCTGAAGGATCGTTCGGGCCGCGCCTGAAAAACGCGTGGCAATGGTCAACTTTAACGTGACATTCAAACAAACCAACCGCACAAAAGATTGCACTCGTGGACATTTTGGACTTCCCCCAAGTGCCTGAACGAACACATCGCCGAGAAATTGTGGCACGATGAAGGTTCTCAAGGTGTCAAACTTTACATCGGGCTGGTCACTGTTTATACTTCAACGGCGCAGAGGGATAACCCTGAGGGGTCTTCAGTTTTGACCCCCCCAATGCTCTCGGCGATGATTAAACTGGTCCTCTCCTCCCTCCCGCCCTCCTCCTCCCTCCCTTCTCCTCCTCCTCCTCCTCCTCATCCTCCGAGGTTATCAGAAGTGTCTGTGATTCGGTCGTGGGCTGACGTCGAGTCTCCGTTCCCAGCAACAAAACAATGCAGCGGCAGGCCGCGGGCGCGGCGGGAGGGGCCGAGAGGGCCCAGTGGGAGCGAGAGCGGGCGGGGGGGGAGAGGGGCGGCGAGCAGGGACGGAAGGGCGACGCCGTGGAGGGGCGAGCATGGCGGAGGCGGGCATGCCCGATGGCATCGCGCGCCCTGCATGCAGGGACATCGGCTTGGGCCTCGGAGGATGCTCGCAGCGTCGAGGCCCCAAGGGAGCCCCATCCAGGCCCCAGGGTGACCCAAGAGGGGGCCGAGAGGGCGCCACTGGGCTGGGCATCCAGAAGAGTCCAAGACGGCCCAAGAGACCGAGTACGGCCCAAGACGGCCCAAACTGAAGAGGGCCTAAAAGGCGGTAGAAATCTGCTTGCAAGCCCGTCCTCCAGTCCCGTCTGGGAGCCCACGCAACGATCATGGACCCAGGGTTGGGCTCGGGTCCCTGCGTCAGCCGACTGAACTCGGGCGCACGACAAGGCAAAATGGAGAGATCTGTGCTTTACTTCGCTCTTTAGGGCCCCCCATCCGCCACCGTGCCCTTCGGCACGGAGTGGGCGTATCCTGATGTCCCGAGCCTCATCCTCTCAGCCTCAATCCTCGCTCCTGGGGGTCATCAGGGGGCAAACCCCAATTTGCAAAATCTCTTTAGGCCTGCCGCGTGCCCCCCAGGGGCCGTGGAGCTGCTCCCCGCGCGACTTGTTCGGCGCCACACGGGCCCCCCAAAGGGGCCAACAGGACCGAAAGAGACCCGTCGGACGGTCCAAGAGGGCACCAATCGCCGAACGATCGCCCCAAGTGGCCTTGGCCCGCGATGCTCGAAGCTGCTTATCGTTGGGCCTTTCGCTATGATAATTTCTGTGCTTTTCCTTGGCTATCAGGTGCAATGTAGTCCTCGCTTTGAAGAGGCGCGACGCTCCAAGACGGCCTGAGAAGTCTCAGCAAACGCCCCAACACGGCCCAACCAGGTCCCCAAGGCGGCCCAAAAAGGACCCAAGACGGCCCCTTGGCCCTGGGCTTCCTCTGATAAACACTGAGCATCCACCATTGCACAAGCACGCCTCCCAAGAACTCTGCTCGAAACTAATAGTCCGCTGGAAAGAAACCTCACAAAGAGCGGACACGTGTCTCCAGGTCAGGATGGTGAGACCTCTGAGGGATTATTGCTAACCTTGGAGGCTGAATCTGCAATACTTTGCGAATGCGATGCAAAAATCCGTCAGGAGTTACATGAAGAGGCGGATTGGCGTACCGCGATCAATGTGCGCAAAACTGTTGAGGATCAGACGCAACATAACAATATCGGAGGAAGAAAAGAACACATCTGATCCCATGCCAACACATCTACGCTATAGTTCTACGCCAAGTTCCAGAACCTGACTGGTGACTTCGAGAAGAGGCACCTAAAAAAGTCGGAGCAACCATCCGAATGCCTGACAACATCCAAACGTGGCGTCGTTGAGGGATCGCCGGATAAGGAAGGAACGGCAAGGGCAAACGCTCCTGTCCGAGATCTTTCCAAGGAGTTTGCGGGCAACATGCTTTCAGGGACCGCCCATCGTGTGGAAATGAGTCCAGCCACGATTGCAGCTCTACGCGGAATGATGGAGGAGGAGGAGGAGATACGAGCAGGAAACGATGAGATGGAACGCATGATGGTTTCGGAATTGGAAGAAGCCGTTGCCCCATTGGAGGAGTTGAACCAAGAGCGAGAACACCGAGATAAACTCGAACACCGAATCGGCATCCTCAAAGAGTTTATTGAAGCCAAGCGGGATAGAGACGGACAGGAGCAGTTGGAGCCTGATGTCGATAAGTCAGTGGTCGTGGCTGGCGGTTTCGGCGAGGTGGACGCTGACGCAGCAGAGAAGTACGTCGAGGACGCATTCGACGACGTGAATGGTTTGGAGGAAGTGTTTGTCACGAATCCAGAACCTGTTGTGACGTTTGTCCGGTTCGAGTCAGACGCAGCGGCAACGAAGCTTTTAAGCAGACAGCGCAGGAAAAATGTAAAGTCTCAGGCCTCTGGGCTTCCAAGAACAGGTCGGTGGAGGAACGACGTCGGGTGAAGGTTCTCAGCAAAATCAAGAAATTCGCCATCGAGAATGAGAACTACGATGCGAAGGCTGTCGTCGTCAACTACAAGTCCTTCAAGGTGCACGTGCGCGTTGCCCAGAAGCTGTTACACTGGGCTGAGGTCATGGACGATGCTACGGTGCAATGGACGGAGGGAGAGCATTCAGCAGGGGAGGCGTTTGGGGGAACGGTTGAGGAGGTTGTCGAGGGGCTGCTCCTGTAAGATCGGGGACCGGGACCGGAAGGGCATGGCCAAAGCAGCATTTTGGGATTGAGGAACATGACGAATTCATCACGATAAGCTTGTTGAGTAAGAATCTGCAGAGCATCATGGATGAGACTCGTTTCGTTGACTCTTTACAAGGACTCCAGGCTACAAAGTACGACGTTACATGTTTCACGGAGACTTGGCGTAAGGAGCGCGAAGAGGTCTTAACGATCCCAGACCGGGGCGCGTGATATTTGATTGGTGGTTCGAAGTGCAGAAGTGTCAACATTAGCGTCTCGAACACATGTTAGAAACGGGTGTTCGATGTATGATTTCAATCTTACTCTCCGCGCTGATGTTCTCTGGACTTCCGCTTGGGCTGCAAACGGTTCAGGGCTACGGCGTGCTACTTTCCTACTTCCTGGAGTTTCGATGCTCAAGTACAAGAGGTCTACGACGTGTTATCCCTTTTACTCATGGATTGCGATATGCACGGCCGAATTCCATTGATCGGTGGTGACTTAACGCATCTGTAGGTGCCCGACAAGTCTTCGACGATATCATCTCCTTAGGTACATGTGGCATGGGGTCCCGAAACGAACGCGGAAACTGGATGGTGCACTTTGTCTTGGAGCACGGGCTTCAAATCTTGAGTCGGAAGGCCGTGGAGGAAGACAACGAGAATGGCTGGATCTGTAAACGGAGCATGGACGGAGCATTAGTGCAGCTTGATTTTCTGTTGGCAAGCTTTCAATTTCATTGTCAGCGTAGTTGGTACAACAATTCTTTACCAATTGGTCTTGATCATCGTTTTGTTCACATCGTCGTGCGCCTGAGATTACACCGTGACTGGTAGAGCAATTACAAATCGAGGAGACAACATACGTCCTCCAAGAAATGGAAGCCGCATTTGGATGTAAATGGGGAGACCAGTGCATATCAAGACTACTTGAGCATGTGGATTCTGCAGCATGGGGGACCGCCTCTTTCGAGGACGTGGAAACAGCCTTGCGGGAAGCAGCCGTGAAGTTCGGACGCACGGCAAGCATGAAAGTCCGTTTCAAACCAAGCGTTCATCTTTAGACGCTGCGGACCCGAAGGAATTCCCGCGATCAGACTGATCGGGCACAGCTCAGCTTTGAGATCCGACGACTTCATTGGCAAGAGACAAGGATTCGGAAATCTGCTCAGTTGGGAGAGATTTTGAAGCATTGCCCCAGTCGCCATCGGGAGAATTCGCTGAATGTCTTGGTCACTTGTTTGCCAAAGCGCAGCCCCCATCAGAGAAACCTCGAGATCTTACGGAAACTCCTTTTCAGCAATGGAATTGGACACAGCGATAAAAAGGATGAACTCGAAAAGAACTTCTGATGATATTGGTTTGGTCGCAAAGATTCTCCACAATTCTGTACAACAGAACGTTATTAGAAAGACTTCCTCCCCAAAATTGGCGACGAACGCTCTTCCAAATGCTCCCGAAGAATACGGAGGCCGCAGCCGTTACGGACTATAGACCTATTGCCAGCGTCAAGAGGTTGTACAAGCTGTTTGCATATCTGCTGCTGGGTCGCCTCGAAAATTGAATAGGACCAGCGACAGCCCGAGGAACAGCACGCCTTCGGGGCGGTTCATCGTATTGAAGAACACCTCCAAGCAGCAAATTTGATTATGGAGAAGACGAAATCGGTAGGCACTCCTGTTTGGGACGTGAGCCTCGATTTGTCTAAGGCGTTCGATCGTGTGAAGTGGTCAGCTCTGTGGTTGGCGTTGCGCGGACACGGTGTTTCAGACCACCTGGTTTGGATACTGCAGGTGCTTTGCGACCAGCAGACAGGGCAGGTGATCGGGCAGGGTGAGTGCGGCGGCCCGTTCCGCACCTCAGCTGGGGTTCGACGAGGCTCTGGTCTCAGTCCTCTGTCGTTCTTTTGTTTACTGGAGTGGGCACGGGCGCGCTGGCGTCAGAACTCCGGAGCTGCAGGGTTCGCCTCGGGAGAGAAGGATTGCTTCGTTTCTGGGACCTACGTTCTGCCGACGACGTAATGCTCGTTGTCAAAACTCGAAACGAGGCCGCGACCCTTCTCGCATCACTTGTTGAGGAACTGGCTTCAGTGGGCCTGACATTGAACGCAGAGAAAACAATGGCCATCACGACCGAGGCTCAGCCGCCGGAGACGCTCATGCTTTCATCTGGCGTGTCGATTAAGCTTGTGGGTTCCCATAATTGGCTCGGATGCGTATTGTCGACGGACCTTCTCAAGAGGGATCAGGAATACCATCTCCAGGCCACCACGAAGGCGTTTTACGCGAGCCAGTGGGTTTTGAAGGACAAGCGCGTCTCTGCAGCAGCTCGTCTCAAGTCTATTCATGCAATTATTACACCGATCGCTGTGTTTGCCTCAGCACACCGCGTGGTATATGCAGCTGAACGGAACCAACTTGATGCTGTATGCCAGAAACTGCTTCGTCAAGTAACGGGGCCACCAGGTGGAATTGAGTTGTCGAATCCTTGGCACGTTATTATACATTCTTGGCACGAGCGCATGTATGCAATCATGGAATAACCATCTCAAGTTTTGGTCGGAAGTTCACTTGCGCCAAGATTCGCGATTCGCTGGTTACGTTGCGAGACTGCCTGCTGGTCGGTGGGTGTCGCGTGTTCTCAAATGGTCACCTGTTGGAAGCAAACTCCAAGGACGACCACGCGAAAATTGGGAAGTCGGCGTACGATAATTTTTCCGTGAGTTCGAGTTTGGCGACTGGAGAGTGCCAGCTGGAGACCCATATGCGTGGGAGCGCATGGAGGAAAACTTCCTACGACACGTGAGTGCTTGCTAGTTTCTCGTCGTCCTCCCCTCTTCTCCTCTTCTCCCCTCCTCGTGAACCGATTCGCGCGCCCTTGTTTGCAGCGCAGGCCGCAGAGCCTGCAGTGTTTTCCCCGCCTGTGCCCTACGTGGCCGCCCCTTGTGGGCATACAGGCCTGACCTGACCTGACCAGCGCTACGGTTCAGGCTTGCTGGGCAAAGCTCTGCCCACCGAAGCAAAATCCGCCGACCCCTTGTGGGTCTCTAGGCCTGTGCGATTAACAATTTGACCCCCCCGGGCCCGGCCCGACCCCGGACCGAACGCGTCACGGGGGAGCGGAGGCCTCCAAAAGTGGACAAGAAGGCACCAACATGCTTCCCAGACGGTCCCGGAGGGCCACGAGTCGCCGAAATATCGTTCCTTGACGCCCACGATGGCCTCCAGACGGCCTCCGAAGCTGCCAAGATGCCCCAAAAGGCCACCAAGATGCGTCCAAAGAGGGTCTCGACAAAACAAAAATCGTCCCATCCCCTGGGACAAAAAAACAAGATTTTTCGCATACTCGTCTCTTCGACTTTCACACAACGTCCAAGACGGGCAAAGAAGCCTTCAATATCAATATCCCCCCCTGACGGCCGAAGGGGCCCCCAAGAGGGCTCGAAGAGGGTCCAAAAACAGCCCACGGAAGCCCCCAGACGGCTCCAAGAGGGAGTCCAGAGGGCACCTTTTCAAGCCTTCGGCCCTAACACGCCCCCAGCCTGCCCCAAGATCATCCGAAGAGGCCCTGAGGGACCCCCAAGATCACCCCGAAGAGGCCTCCAAGAACCCCCCAGGAAGCCCCCAAGAGGCCCCCAGACTTGACCCAAGATGCCTCGAGGCGGTCGGATATGGCCTGCAGACAGGCCAAGGTGCCACCAAAAGGCCACAAAAGAGTACCAAGAGGTACGATGACAGCAACGAAGCAACAGGAACGATGTCGAGCGCCGTGTCATGATTCGGAAAAGCCTCATGAAATGCAGTCCTGGAGGCGCAATAGTTTACATAGGGGTCGGCGGATGTGGCGTAAGCCTATAGAAACAAGCCGTCGACACCGTCACGTTTGAAGCTCTCGTGAAGCCCTGGCACTCCCCCTGGGCTGCTGAGACCCACCCGCTGGCGGGATCGCGGGGGGGGTCGAGATCCTCCCTGTTCCCACCCCCGTCCTCTGCCAAAGGCCGCCACCCTCGACGCGACCATGTGCGCTGCGCCCTCTGGGCCACCAAGAACTGCGGAGCACACAGAAGAACAGCCTCCAGA
Organism: Prorocentrum cordatum; assembly: GCA_963575745.1. Taxonomy (NCBI): domain Eukaryota; class Dinophyceae; order Prorocentrales; family Prorocentraceae; genus Prorocentrum; species Prorocentrum cordatum. The sequence continues at coordinate 493,586 of CAUYUJ010001925.1, read as the reverse complement.
ACAGGACACGGGAACAAGTGGCGCGATGCCCAATAGTAACTGGTGCTCGAGACCGTTAGCGGCCGCTGTTGCGCGGGCGACAAATTTGCTCGCATAGACCACGCCCGCTGCGACTCGTCAGTGAGCCTGGTTCAACATGGACAGGAACTGCTGTAAGCCTCCGTCCCCATTCCTTCCGTACCCACTTCGCCCCGACCCCGGCAGAACGTCGAGGGAACGCCCACAGGCGAGGAAAACCACGGGGGGCGGGCCTCGACAGAAGGCTCGGCCCTCGGAGAAACTTCCTGGGCCAGAGGGCCGGGGGGCTTCTGAAAAGCCCCGCCGCAGTCTGCAAAGGTCTGCCTTCTCTCGCCCCCCCCTTTCGGCGAGCCGCCGAGAACAACGAGGGAGCAGCCTCCCGCCTCGGCTGGGCTGCCTCTCCCTCGGGCGACCCCCGTGGGCCCTCAACCTCGGCACGCGGGGTGCGGCGGCGGCGCGCCTCCCCGCCGGTGCCCTCGGGGATGACGTCGAGCGCCTTGCCGAGGCTCCTGTGGCGCGGGCGCTGGGGGCCGTTCACTATTCCTCCCCAAGCTGCTGCCGGCGGCGCGCCCACAGGGGAAGGGAAGAGGGGGCGCGTTCTGACCACAATTCCGAAACACCAGTCAGGGCGATGAAGGCGTCCCCGGAGGGCACACACAAGCAAAAGCAAAACAAGTGCAGCGGTCTCGGTTCCCTGTCTTCCTCTGGCCCCCACGCGCGCGCAAGCAGCAGATCACGAGAGCAATCGCGAGGACAGGACGACCCTGTCCGTGGGCGCGCCTGAGGGCGTCTTCGTGGAACTCGCGATCCGAGGCGTGGTCGGCCGCCGCGGCACTCGCCAGGGCGCTGCCCTCGTCGAGGGACTGCTGGTGCCGGACGGCCTCGTGCTGGTGCTTCTGCACCTGCCAGATGGAGGGGGCGACAGCAAAAACCGAAACATAGAAAACGGCGTAAACAGAAACTGTCGGGGTTCCGTGTGGATTTTTTGGGTTGACGCTGGACCCCCCTTTCCCCGGCGCGCTCCGCGCGCCAGGGGGCCAAGCGCCGAGCAAAGGAAGTTTCTCATCATCACCGCCGCCGCAAGGTTTGCAGAACCTGCCGCCCCATGGTGAGCGGGCGCGCGCAAGCTCGGAGCAAACTCGGAACACAAACCACTGCTCAGCAACGCGAGTTTACATCCGCCAGTCCCGCTGGGTGCGCTAACAGCAACGTAAATAATGAGACGAAGGGATGGAAACTACACATGCGGATGTAGATGGGCAGATGTGAAAGATCGGGTCTTCCAGAAGGCGGAATGTGGCACGTGTGAGATACCTAAAGGGCGACTCTAAGGCGGGCGCGGAAGCTTGGCAAGCTTCTGCACCCCCAGACAAAAACAACAGCGGAACGGGGAGACCATTACAACGGGCAAAGTGAGAGGGACAGGTGAGCTATCGCTCGGGTCTGGTGCTCTAGCCCGACCGTCGCGCATTCGGTAGGATAGTACAAAAGGAGGGCTCTACGAACCACCCCTGCACTTCGCCCCATAGGCACTTTGGCCCCGCGATAGAAAGATGCGAGATCATAAAAAGAACAACTGCTAAGGAACCACGAGCTGCACGGACACAGTCCGCACGAGCCCATTCACTTGAGTGTTCAACGCGTCAATGTCGCACGCTAGTCTCGTACATCTTCGTTCCGACTCCGTGTGACCTCTTGACGCAGTCACGGGAGTCGTCTCCTTGCTTTGGCGTGGGCGAGCTACGCTGTGAGCTCGGGACGGCCTTCTTCAGCTTCTCGTTGCTAAACTTGACCGTGGCGTGGTCATGGCTGATCTGGCCGTCCATCGCGCGGAAGACTAGCTCTCGGTCCATGCTGCCCATGATCATGGAGTCGGCCTGCATGTCCCGAGCGTCGCGCCAGTGCAAACCGTCGATCTGCTCGGTGCGAAGCTTGTCGGCTAACCAACGCAGGGCGGGCCATGCCGATCTCGAAAGGCGGCCGGACCGGGTCCGCGAGCAGGGCGCTGAAGACGGACATGCCGCCCAGGGTGAGGTCCGCAAGGGCCGCGCGCCGTCTCGCGCCGCGTGAGGGGCCCGGGGGCAGGCCGCGGGCTGCGCCGCATACTGCGAGCAGCGCAGGGCCGAATAAGAATCCGCACACAAGCTCGTGTGATCGGATTAATGCGTCCAGCAGGTGGCGCACCTGTTTGCGGGCGCGATGGCACTTGCCGAGACGCATGTATACGGCTCCTCTCGCGCCGTATCCTGACCCGTCCTCCCTCAAGAAGGACCGTCGCTGCGCGCGCGGAGTCGCCTGGCGCACTCCAGTAATGAGAGTGCGATGCGCGCCTTGATCTTTGCGCGGCTAGAACAACAAAGATGAGCTGCGTCGCGCGTCGGGTGAGCAGAATGTTGTTGGCTCTGTGCAGGGCGACAGGGCAGCGGGGCGCTGCGACGCTCCCAGGAGGGAGACGGAAAAGGTTGGGGGGCTGACCTCCAGCTGGCTCGACAGCCTTGGCTTTGGCCAGGTCGGCGTGTCTGTTCGGTCTCAGAGTCTATGTAATCATCCTGGTCGATCGTCGCGGCGCCGTCGGCACTGCGGTGCAGGTGCGCTCCGCAGCTGGCGAAATCGTCGCAGTCGCCCTTCACCTTGCCGCAGCGCGGGGCCGCGCCCTCGTGGGAGCGCTGCCAGGCGCGGCAGTTCCGCATGCAGTTGAAGGTCGCCCAGCGACCGAAGGGTTGGCAGGCGGAAGCCATGCTGGCTACTGAAGGCCGACGTTGGCGAACACATCGCTCCGCGGCTGGCTGCGAGCTCTCGGCGATGAGGTCGCAGTCAGCAACAAAGTTGAAGTTCTCGCCAGCCCTGAGGCGGCAGCCGATCGCCAATCTGCTGGCCCGCGCCCCCCCCCCCCCCCCCGCCGCATGCCGCCGCGGTGCCGTCGCCGTAGTCGAGCGAGGTGAGGTGGGTGAGGAGCTAGTGGGCGTCGTCGAACTTGGATGGCTGGGTCGTTTGCGCACGCGCCAGATGGCGATCTGATGCCGGGGCCGACGAGCACTGGAACATGTGGGTAAGCCTAAGGTTCAGCTTCCCTGGACGTCGTCGCCGTCGTCGCCGTACTCGTCGGTTTGACCGCGCTCGCCAATGGCTGGGAAGCCCGGAAGATATGGGGCCAGACCTGTGAGGTCGGTGCCGCAGTCGTCGTAGTGGTCCCCTGCGACCTGCTTCCGTGCCTTGGGCACGTGGCCCTCTCATCTTCGCTTTCTGGTGACTGCGCTCTGTTGCAGGGTAGGCACCGGCGACGCTGTCGCCAGATGCCTCCCGCGGTTGTTCGCTAGCTTTACCCAACTGCCGTCGTGCATCTTTGGAAGCGCACCTTCCTAGGTACGCCCCCGGTAGTGCAACAGGATTTGCCGACCAATCGGTAAGTCGCAAATCGCAGGAACTCGCGGCAGATCAAAGCCAAAACCACACGTAGGTGGGTGATCGTCCAATCGCCGATCTGCTTCTCGATCTAGCTTGACTGCGCGCCGGCACAGCTGGTTGTTGATGGGTGCCCGGGTGAGCACCATGAAGGTAACTCCGCTGTGCTTGGCCCATGGGGCCAAACACTTGCGGCAAGCCCGATGCGCGCTGGAGCGGAGCACATGAGTGCCGACCATCTGCGGCGCCGTGGGTCGTCGCCACTGCTAGCCATGCCAGTCAAAGATCACTAGCCCGGCGCCGGCGCCCTTGACGCGGGCGCGCCAAATAGTGAGGGGGGCGTGCTGTCGGACATCGTCGGGATAGCACCCTCGCAGTCGGAGGTGCAGACGACGTCGACCGTCGACCCCGTGATCTTGAAATGCCGATGATTCTCGTTCTAGGACACAGGCGGGACGTCCTGGGGCTGCGTCCCATTCCTGCCGGGGCAGGTCGGCGGCCCGGGGCCAGCCTGGCGGGCCAGGCTCGGCCGCGCCCTAGCGAGGCAGCTCCGTGGACTCATCGATGACGCAGTCACCGGGAGACCCCGCGGATGCGCTACCCGTTCCAGATCCGCGAGAGGTCGAAGGAAGGTCAGGACCGACCGCGATCTCGACAACGCTGACGATGCGACCCAGCATGAGTTGGGCGATGTGATGGCCCTGTTAGGCCAAGTACGTTCGCGGGCCAGCGTTGGATATAATCACCTTGACCTGGCCGCGGAAGTCGGGGCCCACCATGCCGCTCGCGACGTCGCTCCCTCTGAGGGCGAGCCCTGACGGGGGGCGATGCGAGGATAGGTGCTCGGCGGTGCAAGGGCCGCTATGCCCGTCGAGACCTGTTCGCGACCACAGGTCGCGATGCTGACGTCCGCGCGCGCGTGGAGGTCATGGCCCGCGGCCCCGGGCGCGCGCCCGCAGGGGCGCCCGTGCGTTGGGGCCGAGGAGCTCGACCTCCATCCTCTGGAGCTCGCTGCCGCCGGTGGCTTCGGAGTCCTGGCCGTCGTTGCTGTGGAGCTCGTCGAGGTGCCGTCGTTGTGCGTGCGTGGTCGAGGGTGGCGTTCGCATTGTGCTCGGATCGGCCGCCGCCGGACACCCCGGTGTCGCGGCCGGCGAGTCGCGCGGCCACGCTCCCGGACTGTTGGCCAAAGATCGACGCGGCAGTTCTGTGAACAAAGCCAAAACCTAGGGGCACTCTGGCACAGGCGATCCGGCGCGCTAACGCCGAGAGCTGAGGGCGAAGGCATGCGAGTCCTGCTCGGCAACGGCAAGTCGGCAGCCTGGGTTCGGAGCGCGGCAACACGAGCGTCGAGATCGCCTACCCAGTCGCGCCCATAATTTTTTCAAACGGGAATGCACTGCTCACTTGCGTCAACCACTGTGGTGGTGTTCGTGGCAGTGGTGAGGCTGCTGGAACTGCCGGTTCTGCTGGCGCCCCTGAATCCGGCGCGGCCGGCGGCGCTTCCCCCGCTGCTGCCTGACCGACCAGCAATGCAGTCGCCGGGGCCGTCGGTGCTGCAGAGGCACGCGCGTGGCCCATGAGTTGGCCGTAGTCGTCATAGTTCGGCCTCGCGTAGCGATGGCGATGTCCCTGCCTGCTTGACCAATGGTGGCAGTCGACGGATTGCCGCGAGCCGCCCGGCGAAGGACCCGGAGCGGCCGCTGGCGCAGGCGCTGCTGGAGTGGGCTTGGCTGTCCGCCATTCGGGGCCAGCGCTCTGCAGTCCGCAATTGATCGCCTTTCCCGGAGCCCTCGGCCACGGGGCGAGGAGTCCCGGAGGTGGCCCTGGCCACCCCGGCCGCATAACTTAAGCTCCCCACATGGGCTGCTGCTCAGATGGCCCAGGCGGCCCTTCGCTGTCCCAGAATGGCAATCGGCGGGGGTGGCGACGCTGGCGGTGGCGCCGGGGCGCAGGCGTTGAAGTAGAGAGCGTGCCCTTGCGGGCAGCGCAGGGGGCAGCTCGCGGCATTTGAGACGCACCCCGCCAGGGCCAGCGCCTCTGCCTTGGCGACGGTCTCCCGGGGGTCGTTCTCGGGTAGGGTGTCGATGCAAGCGCGGCGGCTTCTACCTTTGCCCTTGCCCTTCTGCCCGATGGCCCCCCGAGCGCGGCGCGCGGGGCGCGGTCATCGCGCCCGCAAGCCCAGAATGGCGGGCAAAGCTTCCAGACGCGGCCTCGGCCGGCACAGGAGGGCTCGGCGCCGATCCCAGAGCGGCTGGGCCCATGCCGCCCCAGCTCTGCCCCCGCGCAGGCGCGCCCGCAGGGGGCGCCCGCCGTTGGATAGTGGGCCGCCATGGCAAGGTTGCCTGGCGATCTCTCTGTCTTGCGCCCAAAGCGTCTCAGCTGGCCCGTCATGTGGGCGAGCTGCCGAGAATTCTCGGGGCAGGCCATCTCGCGCTGCTGCGCGAGCGTAGCATGTTAAATTTTCGCCGCGCCAGCGGCGCGCAGCGGGGGGGGGCTCAAACCCTCGCGGCCGGTGCAAAGTCGATGCTGCAGAGGCGCGCCCCTTCGCGCCCAGCTGGCCCCATCGTTCGGCCGTGCTGCGCATGAGGGAAGTCATCGGTGGCACTGCGTTGCCTTTGATGAGACCTCCCTGGATTAGAACAGCTGGCGGCCATTCGCCCATGCATTCGCGCGCCGGGCGGGCAAGGCGCGACGGGCCGCGGGCTGCTAGGCGAAACTCGTGGAGGCCAGAGTTCGCCGCTGACCAGATCATCTCCTAGAGTGCCCACGCGCGGACAAAAAATCGTGAACTAGGTTCTCGGGGCCCCGGGCGCGGAGGCGACGCGCGTTGCCGATGCCGCCAGCTGCGTCCGCACGGCAACGCAAGCTGCGATGGCGCGCGCGCCAGCTCCGATGACATTCCACCCGAAGCGAGACTCCCTTCACCGGTCGTAGAGGCGCTGGAGGCTTGGGATGCTGGAGTCGCTGAAGATACTTGCCCCGGATGTGTTCCTCCCTGTCGTTGCATTGGGCGCATGATTCTATCGCGTCGCTGTGGTGCTCGCTCGCAGCGCTCGGAGCACCCCGCGACGCAGTCGCGGGAATGCTCTTCGCACGCCAGGCGGTCGCTGCAACGATCGCCGCCGATTGCGCGATCGTCTGGGGGAATGCGCATCGGGGTCCTGCCCTGCCCAGCTGGCGGGTCTGACTGCGCGCAGCGAAAGTTCGGGTCCCGCGGCGTGGCGCCTCGGATCGATTGGCGCCCCAATCGTCGTGCCCTCCGCTGACCGCCCGCTCGGCGCCGGCGACGCAGTCGCCGGGTGCCTCTTCTTTGTTTGCTCCTCCCAAGGCTCTCGAAACGCACTCCCAAGAAGCTCGAGACCTTAACCTTGTTCTTGCACCGCATCTGTGAACGTTGCGTCGGGCAACTGCGCAGCGCCTGCGGTTGCCCCCGCGGAAGGGGGGGGGGCTGACGGCCTAAACGCAGTCCGAACATAACGAGGATGGGTCGCAGAGCGGTTGTCCTTGATGAGACACCGATTGCACGCGTTGTCGGTCACTGGTCCTGCCAGAGCGAACGGGGGGAAGTGCGCGATGAAGTTGAGGGGGTTGGCCGAAGTCGAAGACGGCGGAGGGCGGGGACCATTGCGGCCAACGCGAGGCGAGACATGGCGGCCGCGGAAGGAACAATGGCAAACGTGCTCCGCTGGCACCTACGTAGACATGAGGTTGTAGATGGGTAGATGGGAAGATGTGAGAGGTGTCACGAAGCCTGGCCAACTTCTGTGCCCCCGAGCAAAAACAGCAGAAGAAGGGGGAGACTAGCATAACAGGAAAAGGCGCGAAGGGACAGGTGAACCACCGTTTGAGTAGAGGAGGCGGAGGAGGAGGAGGACAACGACGACGACGAGGAGGACGAGGAGAAGGAGGCAGACGAGGAGGAGGCGGAAAGGAAACCGGAGGGCCAAAGCGAAGGGGCGAAGATCAGGGTGGGGCGTCCAGCATAAGCCTCCCAAGCAAGACGCACTTCAGCAAAACATCCCAATAGCAGCAAAGGTGAAGAGGAGGGTCGAGGAGACGGAAGAGACAAGGTTGAGAGCACGGCCAGGGCGCGTTTGGTGGTCGTTTGGAGGGGGGGCGGGGGTTTGGAACCGGACTGGACCCCCCCCCTGGATGGACGGGGGGGTTCGAGCCCCCCCCCTCCTCAATTTCTCCTTTCTCCATCTCCTCGGCTGGCGGCAGCGGTGGCTTTTTTTTTCCCCCTCGCGAGACTCCCGGGGCAGCAGGGCGTGGCAGGACGCGCCCGCGAAAGCTCGCGGCACCGAATTAATGGGGAAGAGGAGGAGGAGGAGGAGGAGGAGGAGGCGGAGGAAAACGCCAGCATAGCAGCGCTATGCAGGCACCCGGGGCCCTACCCGCAGCCTACGCGAGCAAGGACCCTCGCCCGGAGCGCGGCCAGCCGCTCGGCAGCCGGCGGTGCCGACGACGGCCGCAGGGCAGCGGCCCGCGCCGCGCAGATGGCCTGCGTGGCAGCCGCGCCCGCAGCAGCGCGGCCGGCGGACGCCGCGCGAGCCGCGGCGGCGCGCTCTTTGCCCCGGGCCCCCAGCGCACCGCGGGGCCGGGCCGCGGGCGCGTGAGCCGCGCGCAGGCCGGCCAGCACGTGCCCGACCAGCGCCGGCGGCTGCGCCAGTGCCGCCGGCGGCGCTGGGGCGGCAGCAGCGCGAGGCCGGGCCCGCGGCCGCCGCGCGGCAGCGGAATCGCGCACCGTGACCCGCTTGAGGGCGCCTCCGGGTCCGCACAGGATGCGCTCGTGGTGATTTGCAGCGTATGTGACGGCCCCCAACACAGCGGCCTCGTGCGCGACGAGCCTTTCTGCGATGGCAAACAGCGCCGAAGCTGGGCCGCAGGGCGGCGGGCCGCTGGCAGCAGCCTTGGCAAGGACATCTGCCAGGCGATTTGCTCTCCAGTCAATCGCCGTGACAACGTGCTCGTCAGACCTCATGGCCGTGCCAATGACGGTCTGGTTGCCATGAGCAGGCATCCACGTAAGTTTGCCTGCAGAGACCAATTCCGAGATGTCACCGTCGACGAGGGTGGGCACTCGAGACCACACCTGCGCAAGCATCCGTGTGGGTTGTGTGGCCTGCGCCGTTCCAGCAGCAGCCGCCGTGAGGAGCGCCCGGCAGTCGGTGCGAATGGTCGGCGGCCTGAGGGCAATGGCAAGCACGAGCATGACTGCCCAGAGCTCTGCCGCCGCCGCCGTGCGGATCCAGGGCGGAGGCACGGCGCAGCCGTACGCCACGAGGTCCCCGTTCTCGGACACGACCACGAGCGCGCATCCAGTGCGCCGGAGCTCCCAAACAGGCCCAAACTTCATGGATCCATCCGTGTACCAGCACAAGTCGGCGCGAGTGGCGTCCGGAGGGTCCGTGAACCAGCGGACGGCCGCCTCCTCCTGCGGCACAGGGCGTGGCAGCCGAAGTGCGAGAAGCCCGCGAGTGCGAAGGAACGTCAGCCGGGCCTCTGGGAGCACGGAGAGCAAGCGCTGGCATGCCTCCGGCGGCTCTGGCCACCCATCCGGAGGGAGCGAGGCCTCGCAAACCCGACGATGCAGAAGGGTGCCAGGCGTGACGCCACAGAGCTGGCATGCCTTGCCGGCAGCGGCATCAGCGTTCCGCAGCTTGGCAATGCGGACCTGGGGCCATTGGCCCCCTGTGGCGGCGGACAGGAGCTGAGAGCGACATGGCCCCGACCATTGCGGCACCGTGCTGCGCGGTCGCCCGCGGCCCTTGAGGAGGGCACCGAGAGGGCGGCCGACGAGAATGGTGACGGCGCCGGCGCCCTGGCCAAGGGGCATGTCCGGCTCGCCCGCGACCAGCGCGGGGAATGCCGAAATCACCCGCTGCGTGCGCCATCGGTCGACTGATCTGTGCACGGCAGCCGCCACCATCGCGGGGGACAGGAGGAGGAAGTCGACCGGCTCGCCGATGTCGTCGGTGAAGCGCCGCGGGGAGGTGCACGTCCAACCGAGGCGCCAAGCCGTTGCGATGACGCCCGCCACAGGGCCAGCCACGGCAGACCACGGCGACCGGCCGCTGGCAAGAACGTTCGCAAGGCGGTCCCGTGACAGCTCAAAGACGGCATCAAGTTCCGCCGCGGGTGCCCAACCCTGCCAGTAAGCCATGCCCCAGTGGCGCAGCGGGGTGGCATGCGCAGCGAAGGCGGGGTCCAAGCACGAGCCCCCGGCGTCGAGGACCGCGAAGCCGACGTCGACGTTCCGGCTTGCGCCCGGCGGCAAGGCCGCGCGGAGAGCGGCGACCCTGACGCTATGCAGGTGCGTGCTGGACGCACCGACAATGTCCACGCCGTACAGCATGCTAGGGCTGCCGATCGCCTTGACCACCTTGGTTACGTCGATGCGCTGCCGCCTGAGAGCGTGTATTCTGGGGATGCGGGCTTTGAACTCTTTCAGGCGGCCTCGCAGGACGCCCGCGGACCGCGCGCGGCCGCCGGCGTAGGGAGTGCCCAGCATCTTCACGCTGCGCTTCGGCACCAACAGACGCCGCTTGGACATGAGAGAAAGCCGAACCGCGAGCCGGGGCCTCGATGCGACAGCGAACGATTTCGTCGGCGAGACCGTCAACTGGAGGCACTTCTCGAACATGTCGACGAAGAACTCCGTGCCACGAGACACCGCTGCAAGGGCCTCCTCGGAAAAGCCGGACGCGGTAATGGTCAAGTCATCAACGTATAAGAACAACTGCAGCAACGGCCAGCGGAACGTGGCGATGAGCATGGACTCGTGCAGCAACATCTGGAGCTCGACGGTGGCGAACCCCGAGCCGGCCGTGATGCCGCGAGTGGCGACGAGCAAGCACGAGAATGTGCCCTCGACGCCGATGGCCCGTGCCAGCCGGTAAGCCGCCAGAGACAGGCGCAGCACGACCAGGTCGAAACCCAGCCGCGCGGCGGCCGCGGCCACGAGGTGGTGCGGGATCCGCTCGAACGCCTTCACGAGGTCAAGCAAGGACGCGACATGGTGGCGCGTCGAAGCCGCCGAGGCCTCGGCAGCGAAGGCCGCCGCCCAGGCTGCGCGCTGCGCGCCGCGTCCAGCGCTGCCGAACACCGATGGGAGTGCATGGGCCGCCTCCCAAGCGCGGGCCACGGTGGCCCTCGCACGCATCCAAATGCGGATGAGCGTCGGAAAAAGGCCAATGGGCCTCAGGCCGCCGTCCGGCTTGGGCAGCAGCACGATCAGCACCAGGTTGCAAGCGGCCGTCCAGCGGCCGAGGCGCTCCGCTGCGAGTAAGATGTGGCAGAGCCGGAGGCGTGCTGCACCAGGGAGGCGTTGGAGCGCCCGTGGAGCCAAGTGATCAGCCCCGAGGCCCGTCCCGACGGGGAAGGACGCGATGGCCTGGTCCAGGCTCCACATCGTGAGCGGCTGGGGCTCCACCAGCAGGTGCGCAGGAAAGTGCGGCTCGCGGTAATCCTCCCCGACGGCCCACTGGTCAGCCCAGCCGCGAGCCTCGTGGTCGAGGGCAGCCTGCTCGGACAGCGGCGCCGCGGCGGCCCGGGCGCGGCCGTCCAGCGAGACCTCGACGCGGCCGGCATCAAAGTCGTCGTACTCCAGGGGGTCAGCATCGGGGACGTCCTGCTCGCAGCGCGGGTCGCCAGCTGGTGAGCGGGCCCAGCCGCCAATGCCCCGGGTAAACCGGAAAGCCAGGCGCCCGGGAGCGAACGCCGAGGTGCGCGCCGTGCGGGCCCCGCCAGGCGCCGCCAAAGCGCTGCGGTACGCGGCCAGGCGCGCAGCCGCCACGGCATCCTCAATCCGCTTGGCGTGCTGCGCCGCCCTGGCAGCCAGTGACCGCATGGCGGAGACCCCGCGCGTCATCTGCGCGCGGCCGTAGGCGGCAGCCCAGGTGCGGAAGGCGTCGGGGGACTCGCCAGGAGCACGAGCAGCCCGTTGAACTGCAGCCCGCACGCGGGACCAGTGGCGAGCGAGGATGAGCTCGTCGTGAGTGGCAGGCTGCGGCCGGCCGAGGATGGCAGCGGTCTCGAAGGCCCGAGCCGAGCAATCTCGCCATGCCACGGCGAGCGAGGATGCGCCTGCGTGCCGCGAGGCGGGTCGCCCAGCAGCTGGTTCCCAGCGAAAGTATGGCCGGAACCACGGCGCCGGCACCCCAGTCAAAGTGGTGAATGTGCCGCGAGCCGCGCGGTACCAGCTGTCAATGGCGGCCTCCAGCTGCGTCGCGTCAACGATAGGGCTGGGCCCCCAGTCACGCGGGGCAGGTGGCAGCAGCGGTCCCTGAGGCAGATCCCCGTCGACGCGTCGCGGGCGGACCAACCGGCGGACTGCCTTGCGGCGCGCATCGCCAGCCAAAAACAGCCTGGTAGGGAAATGCGGGGTGAATCCGCCGTCGTCGATCCTGCTGATGCCGAGCACTGCATGCACGATGCTGCGACTGACGACGAAAAAATCGTAAGTGGACCCGTTGCACGTCGGTATGGCCGGCGAGACGACGCGGCCCTGCACGACGTCGAGCCATCCAGTGTCGGTGAGCATCTGCGGCGTGATGTTCCAGTCACCTGCGATCACCCACGGGCCAGACAGCGTGCCCAGCAGCGCGGCGGCCTCAGCAAGGACGTGCAAGTTGGACTCCGAAATGCCCTGGCTGTGGAACAACCAGATGCTGCACAGATGGATGCCGCCCTTCAGGACGGCGCCAAGGTGGGCCGCCTGCAGGCGATGGCCCATGCCGTCCGAGACCAGACCATCGTGCGGAAGCATGCCGAAACGGCGCCGGCAGAGCACGCCCACTCCACCAGAAGCTCGATCGCAGGCCGTGGAGTGCGCAAGTCCGAGGTGCGAGCGCCATCCCGCCGTCTTCGCCGCCCGGCCCGCCGAAGCGAGCTTGAGCTCGGAGTGGATCTTGTGCTCCTGAATCAAGAGCGCGTCGGCGGATGTCCTGGGAATGACCTGGGCCAGGCACGTGTCCCAGCAGTTGGCGTTGGCCGTGTCGATGGTCCACGCGCCGGAGGCCCGCAAGTGCGTGCTCCCGATAGCCACCTGGGCACCGGGCTGCGGCCGATCCTCCTCAAGAGAAGTGGCACGACGTGCAGGGCGAATGCGACGACCATCAGGAGCACGACGCCGCCGCGCCCGGCGGCAGGGGGCACCAGCACTTTGATCGTCGGGTGGCTGTAAGTGCGGTAAGAGCGTTCATCTTACATAATCTTAGTTAAGCCATAGAATGTACACTTGTTGATCGCGCATCTCATGTGTGCATATGCAATACTTATGGTGTTTGTAAGTGTAGATGTAAGTAATATACTAAGTTAGATATCTCTGCTAAGTCGATGGGGCTGAACATATTCGTGTTTTTGCTAATCATTTGCGTATTTTTTATTCTTAACTTTTTTGAAATCCATTGAATTTCCGTTGTTGTTGTTGTTCAGTTGTTCAGGACCGAGGCGCCGCAGGTACTTGCTGTACCTCGCGGCCGCGGCGCTGCGGGCTGCGCGCATGCCCGCGGGGAGGGGGGAGGGAAGGAGGAAAATGTTTATCCATGTGTCTTCGGCCCTCCCTTATCCCCCCTTTCCTTAGGCGGCGCACCGCCTTCTCCTCCGTCGCCTCGTCCTCCGTCGGCGGTAATCCGCCTTCTCCCCCCCCCATGGCGGCAATCCGCCTTCTCCCCCTCCGTGGCGGCAAACCGCCCTTCTGGCGGCAAACCGCTTTCTCCTCCTTTGGCGGCAAACCGCCTACCCCTTCTGGCGGCAAACCGCCTTCTCCTCCTCTGGCGGCAAACCGCCTACCCCTTCTGGGGGCAAACCGCCTACTCCTCCTCTGGCGGCAAACCGCCTTCTCCTCCTCGTGGCGGGAAACCGCTTCTTCCCAACCGCCCTATCGGCGGCTTGCTTTGCCGCCTCCTTCCACCCCCTCGGCGGCAAGCCGCCCACCCCTTTCCCCCCTCCCCTCCCTGGCCTCTCCTTGACCCACCCTCCCCCATAGCTCTCTTCTTCCCCCCCGCGCACCCTTCGGCACCCCCTCCCCCGCCCCCCCTTCGACACCCTCTCCCCCCTGCGCCCCCCCTCACCCAGGAGGAGGAGGAGGAGGAGGGAGAGGAGGAAGAGGAGAAGGAGGAGGAGGAGGAGGGGGAGGAGGGGGAGGAGGGGGAGGAGGAGGAGGAGGAGGAGGAGGGGGAGGAGGAGGAGGAGCAGGAAGAGCAGGAGTAGGATATGTCCGTCGCACGCGCGTTGGCTCGATCCGTTTTTGGCGAGCCCTCCTCCGAGGGCTTCGGGCGGCGTGCGCGCGCGGGGAGTCGCGCACTCCGCTCGGCGCGCGGTCGCGCCGCATCGCTGCCATGGAGGGCATCCTTCGAGGCCGCCTGGAGGAGGCGCGGGCGGCGTTCGTAGCGCGCGGCAGTGCGACGGAGCACCTTCCTGCCTGCATCCAGGCGGCGACGTCCCAGCGCTGGTCGCAGCTCCAGAGTGCGCAGTTTGCTGCTTTGGGCGGCGGCGTGGGGTGGGCGCAGTCCGAGCTGGGAGACTTCTTGCAGGCTCTGTCGTCGGGCAGCCTGCAGGGGAGGAAGCTCCAGAACTACGAGGGGTTCATTGAATTTCTGACGCCTCAGTTGTGGGAGTTCGTGCTCTCGCCGCATTCGGGCTTCACTGCCAAGATGGCGGCGTTCTCAGAGCACCTCGGGGCGCTTGGCCTGAGGCATCCGAGCTGCCCGACGGCCGCCAATATGGCAGCATTCTTGTTGCTGGTGTGCAAGCAGACAGGCGTGGAGACGGGCGAGATCACGAGGGAGCTGTTGCAGTCATATCTGGCCACAGTGAAATCCTCGTTCAAGAATCTCGTGGCGACGATGCCGCCGCCCAGGGATGGCATCCAGGCTCTCCCCATCACGCCTGGGAGGCTCCAGTCTCAGTACCCCATCACGTACGTCGACGCCTTCCCGCCAGGTGTTGGAGCGACGGCGCCGCAGATAAATCCCGTCGAGATGGTGACGATTGCGAAGCTGATTAATCTCCGTGCAGGGAAGAAGAGCGGCCACCTCGCGCTGCCCGCGCCTGCGCCCGCCCGCGGCGGGCTGCAGCCATCCCACGGCCCAGGCGGCGGCTCTCCTCAGCAGCACCTCCCCATCGCGGCGGCCGATTCGTTCTCTGGGCGCTGGCCGACGGCTCCACGGGGAATAACAGAACGCATTCCCCCGCGGGACACCTGGTATTGGGTCGAGGGGTGGGTTCCTGGATCGGCGCGGGGTACGTTTCTGGATGCCTGGATGGAGGGCGTGTTGTGAAATATTCCCCCCCCCATCCCCCTAGGGGGATGGGGGGGGGGGAATATTTTCGTTCGGCGGTGATCCGCCTGATTTCAGGTGGGGCTTTCGCGCAGCGGCGGCCGCTGGCCCAACCCAGCCATCCAGCTGATCGACCGCTCGCAGACGCAGCAGCCGCAGGAGCCGTTGCAAGAACGAGCAGGTTCGAACCACCAGCTTTCGATGGCGGCGGGGAGTTCGGATGCGCCGTCGACGCAGCAACTGGCGGCACACGATGGCGGCAAACCCGCCGACTGTCAGCCGTTATCGAGCACCGCCGCCGCCCAAACGGCCTCGATCAGCAAGAGCCGCGCGGCGAAGAAGCAGAAGAAGCATGAGCTGCCGATCGAGCTCGACTCCGACTCCGACTTCGGCATCGTCGCCGTGACGCCGCCGCCCAAGGCTGAGAAGGTCGGCATCGCCGCAGGCTCTCTGAAGAAGACCCCGACGGAGGCGGCTCTGGCCATGGTCGCGGCCATGGATAAGAGGACGAAGGCGGTCAAGACGAAAAAGAACGCCGAGGCGGTGAAGGCCCCCACGCTTGCCACGGGCAATGCTGCTAAGAAGACGACGCCGCCTGGCAATGACAACGCGGCAAAGAAGACGACGCCGCCTGCCACGGGCAACGTGGCTAAGAAGACGCCGCTCCCCACGGGCAAGAAGACGGACGGCGCGGCTGGGAAGGACAAGCAGCGCAAGTGGGCGAAGCCGAGGTGGGAGATGCAGACCACACGCAACTTGGCGAGCGGGGTTGAACCTCCCACCGATGAGGCGTCGGGCGCGCGCGGCGATTCCCAGCAGCCCCGCTGGGGTCGCAGTTTGCGCGCCCGCCGCCTTTCAGGCGACTGTTCATCGTTGCTCCGCCCCCCAGGTGCAGTTCCGCAGCGGCAGGGTCGGCGTCCCTGGCAGCAACGTCAGCCTGAAGTACATCGCGGGCGATGAGGCCGACAAGGCCAGATTCTCACCGACGCCCTTCTCGACGCCCTCCTCCGCGCTCTCTTCATTTTCGCCCCTGCCTCGACGCCCCCTCCGCCCCCTGCTGCCTCGTTGCGCCCGATCGCTCCGAGGCCAGGGCCATCGCGGAGGCGGAGGAGCTGGTCAAGAAGGAGCTCGCCGCCAGGGCGCGCGGCGAGTAATTCGCGCTACGACTCTTCAACTCTCCAGGCCAACGGGGCGGCCTCGGGATAACAAAAAGGTCGTGGCGGATATGCCGCCTCGTGGCGGATATGCCGCCTTGTAGCGCAGCCTTCTCGCCTTCCAACTCGTGGCGGACATGCCGCCCCCGCCCCACCCCTTTGCGCTCCTCCGCCCTTCAGGCGGACATGCCGCCGCCCCCCTCCCCTAATCGGCCCACTCCGCGCCCCCGCGCCACGTCCCTGCGCCCCCCTCTCCGCTGTCAGGCACTGGATCCCACGCCAACTAACGTCGGGGAGACGCCCACTGCTCGAACGGCGAAGGCGTTCACCCAGAATGGCATGGGCGCGCGCGAAGGCACCGACGTTGCCACCGCCCGTTCAACGACGAAAACAAGTGAACCAAGACCTGCACATTCAAAGGGACACCAGTTCACTTATATTTCTGGTTCCCAATGCCACCCTCACTCTGCCCCCTCCCCCGAGACCCCGTCGCAAGAACCAGCGGGGCCCTTCTGAGAGGCCCCCGAGGGCTCGAGGAGCTCCAAGACTTCAATGGGTCCATGGGCAACCCCCTCCCCCTCCTCCCGAAGTCTCGCTTCCGCGTCCGATTCCATTTCGGTTCAAGCCCGCGGCCCGCGGGTGCCCGCGAGCCCGCGCGGGGTCGGCCCCCCCCTTTCGCGCCGACGCGTGGGCTGGGGCCCGCGCGCCGAGGCTGCGCCGCAGCCACCGCGTCGCGCTCGGCGCCTCGCACTGCGGCCGCGGCCATGGCAGACAGCGGCAGCGCGTTCGACGCGTTGGAGGCAGCTGCATCGCCAAAACAAGTGGCCCCGCGTGCGGTAGCCAGGGACGCGCGCATCGCGCGCGAAACTGGCTGGCCGCTCTCGGTCGAACTGTTTTGGCGATTCGGCGCAGGAGATGTTCGGGCCAGCGGTGCAGTTGCTCTCCGACCTTGCGGGCGTGGACAACAACGCAGGGGATCGGTCTTCCTCCGCCAGCGGCAGTCGGCCAGCCAGCGCGCCCACGTTGGCGGCGCAGCCAGCGCGATCGCGCAGCCCGCGCCACCCGCGGGCACCGTCGACGCCGCCGCGCAGGCGGGGGCCGACGTCACCGCCGCGGGACCCGCGGCAGCGGCCTTTCCCGCCCTCGGCTCTCGTGAAGGAGCTCGCGTCGCACATGCGGGGCGCGACGCCTGTGGTGGAAGAGCCCCCCGAGGCGGTGGAGGCGCATCCCAGCGCGGTGGAGGCGTTCAGGGCGCAGCTGCGAGCCTGGCTGAGCGACCCCGTTGGGAATCCCATCGACTGGCGGTCGGAGACCGTGCTCGCCGTGCTCAAGGAGTACCAGATGAAGTACGACTACAAGAAGTTCCGCGACCGCGGCCCGCCTGGCCCCGCCATGGGCGGGCCGCAGACGTGGCAGGGCCAGGCGTGGCGCGCCAATGCGAAGCGCTGGGGGAACCGAGGTGGCGCAAAGCGCGAGATGTACGCGAAGCTGCACGGCAACAAGGCAGCGCCGCGGGTGCGCGAGGCGCACGTCCCCAAGCCTCAGCTGATGCATCGGGAGCCCATGGCGCCGAACTTGCCCAAGACGATGCCTCAGCAGGCGCCGTGGAGGACTGGCAATATGAACCCTCCAGTTCCGCCTCCGCCGCCGAAGACCATGGGGCCGCCGCCGCCGAAGACCAGGCAGCCGCCAGCAGGGAAGCCCAGCATGGTGCAGCCGAGGGCAGGGCGTCGGCTGCAGCCGACAAGCAAGATGGCACCACCGCCAGCGAAGCCGCGCCCGCCCGCCCGCGGAGATGTCTTCTTGTAGGGTGATCGCGTGGACCTGCAAGCGGGCTGGGGTGCATAGCTTCCGTAATTCGAGCGCGGATAGTTGCAGCTATCCGCGCTGACGCGTCATGACGCGCCGCCTCTCCCCGCCTCGTCTCATCTCATCTCTCCTCCCCTCTCTTCGTTGCCGATCTATCTCATTGGCGGACGCGCCGCCTCCCCCCGCCTGGCGGACAACCGCCGTTCAGATACGAGCATCGGCGCATCGGGTTTGTTCTATGCGGTTGGAAAAAAACACCAGTCCTTCCCTGAGCCACCCATTGGCGGCTAAACCGCCCTGAAGCCTCCATTGGCGGCCACGCCGCCCATTGGCGGCTAAACCGCCCATTGGCGGCCACGCCGCCCTGAGCCCTCCATTGGCGGCTAAACCGCCGCCGCCGCCTGCTGGCATCCCGAAATGTGCGATGCCACCGCGCCTCTTACACATGTATGTTTTTGTTGTTGGGACGCTGTATCGGCTCGAATCTAGGCGCGCACAGGCTCGCGCCCCACGCCGCCCCTGCGCTAGCCGTGCACTTCTCGCCCTGCCGCCATGGCAGGCCAGCAGGGCGAGAAGACCGTCATGTTCGGCTTCAAGTGCCCACAGAGCAGCAGCTGCAAAAGGGGCGGCAAGTGGTTCCAGGGAGAGACAGTGGAGGAGGCCAGGAACAAGCTGGTGAACCACCTTCACGTGTCGCCGTACCACAGCTTGAGCGAGGACGAAGCGGAGGTAGCTGCTATCGCACTCGAGGCCGACTCGTGGGAAGTCGACCTCGCGGAGTGGCGCCAATGGGAGGAGGAGAAGGCCAACTGGGGCTCCGCCAAAAGGCGCAAGGGGGCGCCGAAGGTCGAGCTGGCGCCAATCCCTCCACAATCCCGCGTGGAGCGCTCGCACCAGCTGAAGGACGCGTTCTCGGAGGGCAGCGGATCGTCAGGCGCAGCTTCGTCAGCCACGGCGGGCATGAGGATGTCCACGGCGTTGGCCAGCCAGATGTCGCCCGATAGCATCGTGGTGCTCAACGGCACCCAGTGCCAGGCTGTGCTCGACTCGTTGCGCCGCGCGCGTACTGCGACGCAGATGTGCGCCCAGATAGCGGAGCGCGCGGTGAACGCTTTCCGCCAAGAGGAGCAATGCATCGCCGAGTGCGAGGACGTGCTCGCGAGCTGGCTGGTGCGCAACGCGACCTCGTAGGTGCAGGTGCACGGCTGGCAGCACTGATGTCGCCTCAGCATCAGTAGCCTCATTCGCGCAGGCGGCGCGACGCGTCGGCCCTACACGCCCCCCTCCCACTCCTCCAACGCAATTTCAATCCACACCCCTGTGTCAGAACAAATTAGGACACCCCCACACACTCCATCCGCACTCAATTCGTGAAGGCCGCCACGCCGAGGTGAATTTTGGCCACGCAGGCGGCCGAGTAGCCGTCCCCCAATGCAAGGCGATATGGGGGCGAGTGGACGAGCGGAGCGGGAGGAAGGTGAGGGAACTTCGGCGGATAAGACAGGTGGGCGGTTGGATGGGATTTGGCAAAAGGGCTGGGTGGAGAAAACTGCATCCGCATAAGAATGAGTGCGGCTATTTTCTGGATGTGCTGCATCGCCATGTCCGCCCACCCCCCCATCGCCTTGCATATGATGACGCTCAGGCAGCGCGCCCCGATTGCGCGCGCTCGCCCGTCTCTTCGCTGCCGCTCAGGCAGCGCGCCTCGCTTCCGCGCTCGCCCGTCTTTTCGCTGCCGCTCAGGCAGCGGTTTGAAGCACGCGGCGCCGTCCGCGGTCGGTAGCGCAGGGCGCCGCTCCGCCCCTGCTGCTCCGCTTAACTAACTCGGCGGACGTGCCGCTACGCCGCCGCCATGCACTGGCAAAAAAACGTTGGCTGTTATCATATGTTAGCAGATGTTATCACGCGCCTGATAACACCTGATAACACCTGATAACACCTGATAACATGTTATCAGGTGTTATCATGTGTTAGCATGGTGTTATCACACGCCTGATAACATATGATAACATATGATAACATGATGTCAATTTTGTGTGGTTGTCATGTTGCGCGCAATTCATTTCAGTATCCGTATCACCTCGTGCGTCCGCCACGCTTCGAGCGGCTAGTCCGCTGGCGGCCAATCCGCCTCCCTCGCCGCGCCCCTGCACCCTCTCAAGCGGCGAGTCCGCTGGCGGATATGCCGCCCCCTTCATACCTCACTCCACCCCTCCCTCCACCTTTGAAGCGGCTATTCCGCTGGCGGCTATCCCGCCTCACTTACCGCGCGTTTTCTTCGTCATCGCTTCGCGTCCAGCTCATCTTGGCATCAGGGCCGCGCGCGACGCGCGGCTTCTCGCGTGCCAAGGCGGTCACGCCGCCATGGCGGGGACGCCGCCCGCTGAAGATCACCAGCAGCATTCTCTGGCAGTGATGTTCGGAGCAGCCAGGCCGAAAAACAAGGGAGTGATGACCAAGGCGCCCGCAGCGAAGCCCCGTGGGAAAGCTAAGCTATCGGGGACGCAGATGACACTGACTGGACAGCTTGTGCCGCCGCTCGCATTGACCGACGCAGGGCCGCCGAAGGCACGCGGGAAAAGCAAAGGCAAGGGCAAAGGTAAGCACCCCGCAGCGTTGAGGACGGCTCGCAAAGCTGCGTCAGCCGCAGCTCCCGCCGAAGAACTGCCTCCTCAGGGCGCAGCGGCTTTGCCACCAGAGCCGGACGACGCAGCGTCAGAGGCGGCATCGGGCTCCGAGGAGCGCGGCGACGAGATTGGTTCCGAGCTCGGCGTCAAACAGGATGAGCTTGAGAGTGCCAAGCGTGAGCTTGAGGAGGAAGAGGCTCCACCGCAGGGCGCGGTAGCCAAGGTTGAGAATGAGGAGCGCTCGCCCGAGGCGGCAGCGCCGCAGGCGGAGGAGGAGGAGGCAGCTCAGGACGATCCGCCAGCAGGCGCTCCCCAGGTAGGGGAGTTCGTGGATGCGCATGGCATCGGGCATAGCATCGTGCGTTGCAACCGCTGCTGTCGCACGGCAAAGGAGTGCAACTACAGGATCAGGGCGAAGGGCCAGTCGACTTACCAGTGCGACGCGTGCAACAACACGAACGGGGTGCGCCTTTCTCGGAGGTTCGGACAGTGGCCGCCAAGTGTTTCGCCAAAATGAAGAGTGAGTTCAAGCAGCAGTTCTACAAGGATCTGGCAGAAGATCCTGGGCTGTCGAACCTCGATCGCATTGAAGCCTTCGTGGTCAGCTCAATCACTGTCCAACGGATGGAGGAGGAGCGCGTCCGCAAGGGTGGCAAGTACCTTCCGCTGAGGAAGTGGGCGCACGACGGCTTCGACGCGAAAAAGATTGAAGATAATGTGCAGGATAAGAGGTGGAACCCTGATCTCGGGGAGTGGACGTACAGGCCGCAATTGGAGGCGGCCTGGAGCGAGACAGTGGAGGCCGCAGTGCGCAACGAGCTGTACACCGATAAGAGGACGCAGGCGAAGCAGAGCGGCCCGCGGGCAGCGGCCTCGACGGGCGTCGCAGAGCACGGCGGCGACAAGGGCGACAGAAGCGACGAGAGCGACATGTCCAGATCCAGGCGGCGCCGCAGGCGCAGGTCTGACAGCCGCAGGAGGAGGAGGCGCAGCATGAGCAGGCGCGACAGCAGGGGCAGGCGCGACAGCAGGAGCAGACGCCGCGACAGACGTCGCGACACCAACCGCAGCAGGAGCCGCTCGCGCGGCGACCGCGACAGGAGCAAGAGCCGCCGCAAGGGCAGGAGCAAGAGCCGCGGCAAGAGCAAGGACAGGAGCAAGAGCAGGCCGTTTGGGGGTTCAACGCAGGGGTGTCGCCTGGGCTTCGCATTCGTTTTCGGTTTCCGTTCAACTCTTCAGGTTCGGATCGGGTTATTGATTTCGCTCGGCTCGAAGTGTTGTCATTTTCGGACAACCCCGAAGGCTCCGCAGGGATAAGGACGCTGAGAAGGAGCGGAGGCGACAGGAAGCGAGGGAGAAGGCCGAGCAGGCCAAGAAGGAGACGCAGGAGAAAAACCTGGCGCTGAAGTGGATCGGCACCGCAACGAGGCTCGAGACAGAGCTGGACGGGTACCTCGAGCATGAGAAGGCGGACAAGGTGCCGTCATGGGCTGTGAAGAACGCGAAGGCGGCGAGGAAGTCTGTGGCAGTCATGAAGGCGGTGGCGCAGAAGCGCGTGCACAGCGGCGTGGCGTTGACGATCACGCAGGACGAGGCCATCAGCATCCAGAAGGATGCGAGCTCGGCGGCGAGGGCCATCGCGGGGATGCTCAAGGAGGCGCAGAAGCACAGCACCTGAGCGCCCCATGGTGGCCCAGTACATCATGAAGTACGGCCTGAAAAAGGTGGAGAAGGACCCGAATAAGCCGCGGCCGCTGGGCCGCTCGTGAGCAGGGGCGGCAGTTGGGCCGCTCCTGACGAGGTGTGTGATTTCGTATATACAATTGTTATTGTTGGTGAAACAACATTTCCACCGCCACCCCACTCGTTACCACCGCAGCCCTTCGTTTGGCGGGGATGCCGCCTTTCCACTCTCGCAAGCCCTTGGCGGACATGCCGCCTTGCCTTCATTTGGCGGAGATGCCGCCTTTGCTGCTCATCGCGCTCCGATGCCTCACTTGGCGAGGCGAAGCGCTTGCATAACTCCCTCCTGCTCGAGCGCGTCCTGCCCGAGACCCTACCGCGCGAGCTGTGGCTCGCGAAGGCCAGCGACACCGTTGGGAATCCCATCGATTGGCGGTCGGAGACGAAGCAGAGGCGAAGCAGCTCCTTGGCAGGGGCGGCAGTTGGGCCGCTCATGACGAGGTGTGTGATTTCGTACAATTGTTATTGTTGTTGAAAAAAACATTTCTTCGTTGCCATCGCCACCCCACTCGTTACCACCGCAGCCCTTCGTTTGGCGGGGATGCCGCCTTTCCACTCTCGCAAGCCCTTGGCGGACATGCCGCCTTGCCTTCATTTGGCGGAGATGCCGCCTTTGCTGCCCACCGCGCTCGCACCGTTCTCTCGCGTTTCCCAATGACATGATCTGCCACCGTCCCACCCCTCATCCGTAGTCTTTGTGGCTCAAGTGGAGCCGCTCGAGGTCGTGCCCCTTCGCGGTCTTGCGCCGCCATGGCGAGCATCGCGGACAAGTACGACGTCGATGACTTCGAGCTCATCACGGGTGGCAGTGCGTGGAGCTGGGCGACCATCGTGGTGCGCTTCATCGAGTGGCGCAATCGTTGCCGCCATGCACGCGCCGTTGGCATCAAGGGCAGATGCTCATCGACAAGGCGCGGCGCATGATGGAGGAGGCGCGCCGCACCGAGGAGCGCGGCAAGATGCTGTGCCAGATGTCGAAGCAGACGGTGCAGGACACCCCAGGCGGCATTCGGTTCTTCTGCCGCCAGCCGCACCAGGAGAGCTGAGCGGCGATCGGCTGGGCCGATAGAGGAGGATAAGGAGGAAGAGGAGGCAGGATGAGGAGAGGAGGAGGTGGATGAGGAGTTGGAGGCAGCACGCGCACCCGCACTAAGAGCCGCCAGCCGCCGCCGCGCCCGTCCCGCGCTGCGCCCGTCCCGAGCTCGAGCCGCCAGCCGCGCCCGTCTCCGAGCGCTGGCGGCTTGGAACCCGAGCTTGAAACTCAAGCTCGAAATTGCGTGCGAGAAAAAGAAATCTCCCTTGCAAGTTCCGTTGCTACGCTCACTTCGCGCCTCCGCAATCTCCCCCACCCACCCCCCTCCCCCCTCCCCCCTCCCCCCATGCCCCCTCGCCTCCACGCTCTTCGGCGGCTACGCCGCCCCTCCCGACCCTTCAGGCGGCTACACCGCCATGCCCTTCGGCGGCTACTCCGCCCCGCGATCCATTCCCGCCTCCACTTCCGTCTCTCTTGCTGCAATTCGTTTTTCTCAACCGCGCTGGGCCTCGCGCTGCCCCCCGCCCCCGCCCCTCCCGCGCGCGGGCGTCGGCGCAATGGGGAAACGCGCCCTGCAGGTGGACACGCAGGTGGAGCAGCGGGCTCGACTGCAACAGTGTCTGGCCCTGCGCGGCGTGTCCGCGGCTTTGCTCGAGCGAATCGTGACTGCGCTTGGCCATGGCGACGACGCGGGCGATGCTATAGACGTGAGCGCTCGGGCCATGCAGCGATCGCTGACGGCATCCGTGGCCGATCTCATCAGCGCAGTGCGGCTGCAGCCCAAGATCGGCACGCCTTTCCGATGGAGCGTGGCGCTGCCGCATCGGCTGATGCCGAGGCTCCTGTCGGACTGCCCTCTCTGGAGTTCAATGTTTTGGGAAGCGATGCGCCGTTTCCCTGTGTCGCGCGATCGGCCGTGGAGGCTTTTGCTGTACTACGACGACATTGGCGCGGGCAACGCCTTGAAGATAGATAATCGTCGGAATCAGCTCGCGGTGTATGCGAGTTTCCTCGAGTTCGGATCCTTCTTGCAGAAGGAGGTTGCGTGGCTGCCGATCGGCACCTTGCGCGTCGTCGTGAAGAAGAGCATCGGCGGCTCGGCCGTGGCGCGGGCATTGCTTCGCGCGCTGTTCCTGGGCCAAGAGAGTCTGTCGGAGCACGGTGCGCCAATCGGCGGCGTGCACTTTTTCGCCAAGTTCCACCGCTTGATTGCAGACGAGGCGGCTGGAAAAGAGACATTCTGCACAAAGGGCGCTGCAGGTCTGAGACCGTGCTTGCAATGCAAGAACGTTGTGCTGGATCAGGCGGAATGTCTTGCAGACTACGACGACGATGATTACCTCGTGCCTCTCTGGTGCGCTGACTCGTCGCGCTTTGACCCGCTGTCGTCAGACGAGTTTTTGCAGCAATACGATGATTTGGCGTCGCTGCGGGACACGACAACCAGAGCGAACATCGAGAGACTGGAGCCAGGGAGGAAAACATTTCCATCGATCCCCTTCTGATGTCCCCCCCTTCCTTCCCTTCTGATGTTCCGGCCCCCGAAGGAGACGGCCATGGGCATCACTCTGGATGACCGTTCTCTGGTGGCGTGCCAGGCGTTGCGGACGGTGGCGCCGCCGAGCACATACGTGAGGGACCCCATGCATACCATGCTGGCCAGCGGCGGGACCTTGCAGGTCGAAAACTTTGCGCTCCTCAAGGCGGTGAGGGATGTCATCCCCGACGCGTGGGGAACGTGGCGGGATCGCTGCTCGGCGTGGCGGACTGGCAGACGCGGCAGGACACCGCCAGCGTTTCTGTTCAGCGTGGCTCGGAAGAAAGCGACCTGCAAGGCGTCGCACTTCGTGGGCAAGGCGTCGGATTGCTTGGCCGTGTTCCCTTTGATTCGTCATTGGGTGCACACAGAGCTGCGTCCCAGCGGCATGGCGAACGCTGCGGCGCGGTCGTTCGAGGCGATGGCGAAGATGGTCGAATTGTACATGCAGGGCAAAAGGACATGCGGCCGCAGCTGAAACGCAAACGCTGGCCTGCGCGTTCGAGGATGCACCGCGTCGGCCCGCGCGCATCCTCGAGCGCTTAGGTGGCAGGCGGTTCGGCTACGTCCTGAGGATCGGCGCCGTGCCGAATTTGATAGCTGTCTGGGCCAAGGCCGTTTCGATTTCCTTGGCGCTGCACAAAGCCGCGCACGGGCCAGCCCTGATCAAGCCGAAGCATCATTATTTGTGGCACGTCCCCGACCAGCCTGCGGAGGACGGCATCTGGTTGGACGCCTTTGTACTCGAGCGGAAGCACAACCTGCTTCGGTCCAGGTCGCAGGAGATCGACAACCCTGAGAATTTCGAGCGGTCGGCCTTGACGGCGATGCTCGCCTGCTTCCTGGAGGAAGCGAAGGAGGCGCCGCGCTCCCGCGCCAACGCGCGGCGCACGCCAGAGCTGGACAGTACGTTCGGGCACTCGGGGCGCAACCTTGCATGCCCTTTGTGGAGGAAGATGGGCTGGGAGAGGGGAAGGCGGTTTGCCGCCGAGGCGGCTCGCCGCCAGGAGGAGGAGAAGGAGGAGGAGGAGGAGGAGGAGGAGGAGGAGGAACCCCTCCGCAGGGCTGAAACGTGGACCAGCAGAGAGGCGTCCATCGACGGCCAGATGTACGGCAGCCAGGACAGACGGCGCAACCAACCTTGGTATTTAGGGGTGCACATGCGTGTGCCCCCCAAAAAATCGAGGCGTTGCTGCCCTCAGGATTTTCTCCTGGGCGACGGCGAGGCGTGCATCGTGCATTGCTGCGCGCAGGCTGGCGCCGCCAGCTACCTGCTGGTGGAGACCCTGGAATGGTGCGCGCGCCATGCCCAGGCGCGTCCCTGTGGCGGCCGCGCGGCGACGTCGCCGTGATGCCCGCCGAGCTGATCCCGCCAGCCTGGGCGGCTTATCGGCGACTACAGGACGATGGCTATGTGCTCGCCATCACGTGAAAATGGAAAAAA
>CAUYUJ010001925.1:440835-467437 GCA_963575745.1 Prorocentrum cordatum | reverse complement strand
GAGGAGGAAGGGGAGGAGGGAGGGGGATGAGGAAGGAGGGGAGGGGAGAGGTGGAGGAGGGGAGAGGAGGAGGAGGAGGAGGAGGAGGTGCGTCTGGGTGCGACACGTGCGCGGCGCCGCCCTGCGGCCGCGCCCACTCGGATCGTGGGTGGAGCTCCCCAGGGGGGCCCCGAGACTGAAGAGGCCCTGGGCCACACAAATAAACACACACACACACAAATAACAGGACTCTCCCATATTTTCCTATACTTTCGGGGCTTTCGTCGTCCCCCCACTTCCTATGTTTTGCCATCTGTTCCTGGGAGCTGACGATTATTTGTGTTTCCCCTCCTGAGAGACAGGTGTCGGGTGTACCGAGATGGCCAAGCACCGGGCAAATTGCTGGATGGTTGGGAACAGACACTTCGCCGGCCCGACGGGCCAGAAGCGCGCCAAGGTCTCCGGCAACGGCTTTACAACCATTCTACTTCGCGCGCGCGAGGCAGCCCGATTGGGAATCCCTGGACGAAGAATACCCTGGCCCATACGGGTCAGAGATGGTGTTTCTTCCGTGCGCCGCCCTTCAGGCCATCCAGAGCGCTCCAAGAACGCCCCAAAAGGCCCGCAAGACGGTCTAAGAGGGCTCCCAGTCGTCGAACGATCGGTCCCAAGACGCCCACTGTGGCCTTCAGATGGCCCAAGACGCCTTTTGAACGCCCCAAGAGGCCACTAAGGGCCCTCCCAGGAAGGCCCCCAGAAGCAAGAAGTATTGGATTTGTTTAGTTTGGACCCGCGCTCCAAGACGGCCCAAGAGGCCCCCAAGACCGCCCCAGTACGGCCAGGGCGCCTCCAAGATGGCTCCAAAACGGCCCCAGAGGCGCCCAAGACGGCCCAAGAGGGCCCAAAGACTGCCCCAAGAAGAAGGGCCCACGAGAGCTCCAAAAGCAGGCCCTGACGAGGCACCCGAACGGACATTTCAGCTCTCGGCCCCGAGAGGCCCCCAAGAGGCCACACGAAGCCCCCAAGATGCTCCCAAGATGCTCCCAAGAGAACCCCAAGAGGCCCCAGGAGGTACCACAAATACCGCCAAGAGGCCTCCGAGAAGCCTCCCAAGAGACTCCAAGCAGCCTCCCAAACAGGCGTCTTGTCCACGATCGAGTTTGGCCCAAAAATGCCCCAAGAAGCGATCGAGAGGCATCCTCCTCATCCTCATCCTCCTCCCCTCCCCCTCCCCCTCCCCCTCCTCCTCCCCCTCCTCCTCCTCCTCCTCCTCCTCCTCCTCCTCTTCCTCGTCCTCCCCTTCCTTCTCGCTCGCCACGAGCATCCCTGACGATTCGGACCCACAGCACACGCACAACGGTGGGATTGCTTCCAGACGCTCTTCAATGCGCCCAAGATGAACCCCAGATGCCCACGATGGCTTCCAAGACGGACCTGGGAAGCCACCAAAGCCGCCAAGATGGCCGAATCTGCCTAAAGAAGCCCCAAGAGCTCTCCAAGAGGTTCCCCAAGAGGTCCCTCATAAACAAAATGCAGTGATGGTGATTGTGTGTTCCAATGTGTTTCACGCTATCGCCTGCTCGAGCATCCGAAGCTCCAAGGGCCCCCAAGACCGCCCCAAGAGGCCCCCAAGAAAGTCCCGAAAGGCCCCCAAGAAAGTCCCAAGACATCTCGAGACGGCCCCAACACGGCCCAAGAGGCGCCCAAGACAGCCCAAGAGAGCCCCAAAACGGCCCCACGACGGGCCCAACGAGGGTGAACACGAATCGACAATTCGAGCCTTGCGCCCGAAGAGGCTCCTAGGAAACCCCAAAAGGTTTCCAAGGTGCGCAATGTGGGCCGGCGGAACGAGCGAACCGATCAAATAACTAGGAACACAAAGGGACTCGGTCGTAGAGCGGGCCATGGCGGGAGAGAGACGGGCATGGGGGCGGGATGCCTCAATCCGGAGGCCCGAATTCTCGAAGTGCTTCTGGTCCCTGAGAGTTGTCAGGAAATTCACCTGACCAGTGGCAGCCAGAGGGAGACATCCACAAGAAGGCTAAATTATGCAGAAACTGGTGAGCCAATATAATTACCTGTCTGGAGGACGCCAGAGCCGACGGGCAATTTGACGCCATGACGTCTTGAATCGGCATTAGCTTCGGCCAGCAAAAGAGGAGCGGGTACCCACCTTTATGGCTAATGACCAGACGCAGCAACAGCAACGTAACACCGAAACATGTGAACTGCCGACTGGGGAGCATGCAACCACTCCATGCCGCCCCAACGTACCTCCGCGCTGCCATGTGTGAGAGCTCAAGTTCTCGGCCCACCACGCTGAACTGCACCGCGACTTCGAAACGCAAGAGATATAAGGAGGAACGCCCGCCCAACATATCATCGCACGATGCCCCCGCACGGCATGGGAAAAACCTTCCGCTATTCCGGTGACGCACCTCCGAGGAAGCCTCCCTAGAGCGCTCGTCCAACTTCTCCTTGGGGTCTCGGGCTGGCAAAGAGGTGAAGATCAAACAGGCGAAGCGAAGGAGAGAGCACAGGCGAGAAGTCAACGTAGGAGGGAGCAGCCAGGAGACTTGGGGCATCGGGCCACCCTGGGCGCAAGGGGAAGTGACATCAAGCGGGGGAGGGGAGGATCAGGAGATCACGGACGAGGGGGTCAGCCGCAAGGGGGAGAGCAGGAGACGCGCAGAGCTCGAGCTACCCTTCAGTCAGCGACTTCCCTCCCCTGCCTGTCTGCAGCCCCCTCTGCCCGGAGGCTGCCCCTGCGTGGCCATGCGGGGAAGCTGGGCCCACCCGCGTTCACTGCCTCTGCCACCGAGTTCCCCCGCTACTCGTTTTTCGTAATCCATCTTTGTCTGCGCCTACGATCCGCACATCTGCATTTCTCTGATACCTGACTTCTCCAGTCCACAGACGGGAATCAAACACACGCCGCCACGCCCGAAGGCCACTGGCACGGATTCAACAGATAACGCAGCGGCCGACTGCCGCCCCACGCGACGAAACAAACACGCACGCACGTCCGCACACACGCACGCACGCACGCACGCACGCGCGCGCGCATGCACGCACATACACATACACATACACATACACATACACATGCACATAAACATACACATACACATACACATACGCATACGCATACGCATACACATACACCCATATACACATACGCACGTGTTCGTCTATATCGACATCCACACCCACATCCGAAAATCCCCACCGTGCCTCTGGGCATGGAGTGGGCGTGTCCTCAAGACCTTTGCCTTTCAGGGGCCCTGGCCTTAAATTCTGAAATCTACAGTGTCTTCCCGCGTGCCGCCTGGGCTTCGCCAAGTGGTGGCGTGTGCATGCTTCGGGCCCAAAAGGGCCTTCCGATGGCCCCGAATCGCTGAAAGACCGGCCCAAGGCGTCCAAGACCGTCCCAAGACGGCCCAAGACGACCCCAAAACGGCCCCCAGAAGGCCCCAAAAGGCCCCAAAGGCGCCCAAGACGGCCCAAGAGGGTCCGAAGACGGCCCAAAGGGGCCCAAGAGAGGACGCGCGAACCGAAAATCCGAGCCTTCCGCCCCACGAGGCCCCAAGAGGCCCCCAAGAGGCCCCAAGAGGCCCCCCAGAGGCCCCAAGAGGCACAGAAGATGCCCCAAACGGCCCCCAACAGGTCTCCAGACTGCCTCCACGGAGGCCCCCGATAAGCCTCCCTCGCGATCCCAACGAACATTCAATAAGCTTCGTACCACAACCCAGGCACTGTGGCAGGATGGGCCGAAGACCAAACGATGAGACATTTACACTAGACCCTAGTGCTGTCATCGAAACCTCCGTCCACTCCTTCGCCCCTTCTCCGTACTCACCTGCAACCAGTGTATCATCGATGCATTACGGTGCCGCTCGAGTACGTCTCAGGGCCGTAGTGATGGTCACAACGGAGAATGCGCGAGCAGGGAAGGAGTCCTCCAGCTCTCTGCACCAGCACGCGACACCCTCGGACGCCTTCGAGTCTTCCGAGCCCTCCTGCTCGATCGTATCGGACAGATCCGCCGAGCCCCCGCGGCGGCAGACGGCACACTCAGGCCGACGAGGGGCTAACTACCCCGCGCTGCGCAGCGCGAAAGAAGGCGCTGCCACCACTCAGCTCGCCTGCGCCCAATGTCGCCCCGCGGCCAAGGCACCTCCACCGCCATTCGGCCACAACAAGCCAGGCAATGGGCCACCAGACCAAGACACAATCCACGGTGGGAGTCGCAACTCGTTGCTGTTGCGCAGACGTTGGCTGAAGCAAAGTTCACCATGCAGAGATGCCCCAGGCAGGCAATCACACTCTGCAAGCGTTTGGAAGTGGTCTTGCGGGAGCGCCATAAGAGCCATGGGCGCCTGGAACACCCCCAGAGAGCCAACCCACCCACGAGGGCCACGAGTAGCCGCGGGTCGCAAGAAACCACGGGGCACAAGACCTGTCACAGGCACGAAAGCTACAGAGGGCCACAGGCCAATGCCGACCTGGTCAACCGAGGGGCGCCCCACAACCGAGGACCATCACGGGCAACGGGCCACCAACGGCGACGGGCGACCGGACCAACGCTTGAAAGCCGCCCCGCAGTGCGGCGTGACGAAATGTGTTGGATGAGGGAGCGCGAGCGGCTTCGGGCCACGTGATCTGGTGTTGCACCCGTTCCCGAGGACGACGCCACGGCGGAGCCGAAGCTGCAGGCCATGGTCGACAGATTCTGGCTTCCGCCCCCATCAAGCATGTCAACGGAAGTCGCTGTTCCAGGAGAAATCGTCACAACGCTTCGCTGAACCTAGTATTTCAGGCCATGCGCTTTTCCAGGCTGCCCCCGGCGGCCCCAAGACGGCTCCACCTGTCACAAAAGCGGCCCGCGGCTGCCACCTGACTCGCTCTGGACCGGCCTGAGACGGCCCACAAAACACCTCCGACGCCACCTCAGGCCCCCCCCCGCTGTGGCGGGTCCCAAAGAGGTCCCAAGGGAACCCTGGGGGGCCTTCTCGACCTCCGCCTTCTCATCAACCTCCTTTGCCACGGCAGCCTCAGCCTGCTGCCCTTCCACCCTTCCCTCCCTTTCTACCCTGTCAGTCTCCTCAGCCTTCTCCTTTTCCGACTCCGCATCCAACGCTTCTTCCTCATCCTGCTCCTCCTCCTCCTCCTCCTCCTCCTCCTCCTCCTCCTCCTCCTCCTCCTCCTCCTCCTCCTCCTCCTCCTCCTCCTCCTCCTCCTCCTCCTCCTCCTCCTACTCCTCCTCCTCCTCCTCCAACGCTTCCAATGGATACTGCTCAGGAAAAACGAAGCTGCCTGCGCCGAGCCAGACATCCTCGCTGGCCCTCTGGACCGCAGCGAACGTCGGAACGAGACAGGGCGGCAAGCCCACCTGGCTTCGGCACCACCACGTCCTGTCGGAACTCGCCGAGGCCGTGACCGCGGCCGCGCTCTCAGAAACAGGTCGCGTCCGACGCCCGCACAATTTGGCAGTTCCTGCCTCCACTGCCCGCCCCTGGCCGCCCCACCGTCCAAAAGGCCAACAATCGGTGACCAAACTGCCACGTTCCGCCCCCCGTGCGATCTCGGGGGCTGGGCCCCTTGGAACGATGGTCCCCAACGAACCACTGACGAGAGCAATCGCATGTATCCGCCACAAGAAGGAACATGACCCGCCCCCCACTGCATTTGCGGGGCCGACACCATGGAAAAAATTATGCCGCGGCGCGGATCCAGTTTTCAACGTGCCTCGGGCTTCTTCCATGTATATCCTGCAATCGCAGGAAACACCGGCACCGCCCACCCCCGCAGGTGACGTCACGTTCCGCGCCGGCGGCGTCCAATAATTCTTAAGGATGGCCGAAACCAACCAGGAGCAACATGTCGGTGGCGATCTGCATCGCACCGCTTGTGTGCACCACAATGCTCGCGTGCACCACAGCGCGCGCACACCACGGCGCATGCGTACACCGCAACAGCCGCGTGCAACGCAGCGCACGTGTACACCACAGTGCCTGCGTGTACCAAAGCGCCTGTGTACACCACAGCGAATGTGTACACCGCAGCAGTCGTCTGCAACGCAACGCCAGTGTACATCACATTGTTTGCGTACACCGCAACGCCTGTGTGCAGCACAGCGCCTGCGCACACCGCAACATCCGCGTGCAGCACAGCGTTGGTGCACACCACAGCACCTGCGTACACGGGACAAGTAAAAGGAGCATGCCGGTGAGGATCTGCTACGCACACCTAAGCACCACGCACATGCAATGCTGCTAATATGACAGACTGTCCCTTCCATTCATCCTCCTACTCCTCATCCTCCTCCTCCTCCTCCTCCTTTTCCTCCTTTTCCGCCCCTTCCCTCACCCTTCTCCCCGTCGCGCGGGTCGGCGCTACACCACGCGCGCGCGTCTCACTTTGCACCGCTGAACGGGAATGGGCAATAAGGAATCCGGCGCGACCCCAACTAGGGGAAAACCGAGTGCGCAGGCACGTCTCTGGGCGCATTGCTTGGCATTGCTTAGCACGGATTTGCTTTGCTTG
Source organism: Prorocentrum cordatum (assembly GCA_963575745.1). Taxonomy (NCBI): domain Eukaryota; class Dinophyceae; order Prorocentrales; family Prorocentraceae; genus Prorocentrum; species Prorocentrum cordatum. The sequence goes on along the minus strand of CAUYUJ010001925.1, from coordinate 460,912 downwards.
GGGTTGCTTGGCATGGTTGGCATTGGTTGGCGTTAATCTGTACGGGTTGGCATTGCTTGGCATTGCCTGGCGTTGCTCGGGGCAACAGGGGGCGGTGACCCCGATGAACGTGGGGAGCCCGAGGAACCCGGGGAACCCAGGGAACCTCCGAGGAATTGGCAACGTGACAGTAGGAGGCTCGGGGGGCGGGTAACCCGAATAATCTGGGGAACCTCCAGGCAACGGGCAAAGTAACAATAGGAGGCGCCAGCCTGTGTACCAAGTAGGAACCCCGCAAGCCTGACTGCGGAACGATAGGGGCACCAGGGGCGGGGAACCCGACGAAACCGAGGAATCGGGGGACCCCGATGAAAACCCCGAGCAACGGGCTAAATAACCATGGGAGGCACCAGCCTTCAACCAAAAAGTACGCGCTCGTGCCATGAAGCGCCACGGTGCCATGCCACAGCGCCCCGATGCCACAGCGCCTCCCGCTGTACTGCCTCCATAATGCCCCACGCCTCAAGCGAACCCCTTCACGAGGATGCCGGCGCTGTCTCTGTGCGCCTCCCGACCCCCAATGCACGGGACCTCCTCCTCCTCCTCCTCCTCCATATCCTTCTCCTCATCCTCTTCCTCCTCGTCCTCGGGAGGACTCGTAGATTCTACAGGCGCTCCTATTTCAGGAATGATTCTGCTTTCCAAATCCTGTATAACATAAGCGTTTCCTGTGGAATCCACTGGCGCTCCATTCAGTCATGCGGATTTCTTCTGGAATTCAATATGCAAAAGTTGCGTTCTGTTGCACACGTTTGTTGTGGTGCACACAGGCGCCGTGGTGTACGCAGGCGCTGAGATGCACGCAAGCACTGTGGCGTAAACTGGTGCTATGTTGCACACGGCTTCTGTGGTTGTACATTGGCACTGTGGTGTGCACAGGCGCTGTGGTGCACACTGGCGTTGTGTTGCACGCGGCTGCTGTGGTTTACATGGGCGTTGTGGTGCGCAACAGCGCTGTGGTGCACGCAAGCACTGTAGTTCATACAAGCGCCATGCTGCAAATCGCCACCTACATGCTGTTCCGACCCGTTCTCGGTCATTCTTAGGCATTCACAAACGCCGCCGGCGCGAAACGTGACGTGACCGGCCCCCTTCCCGCCCCCCCTCAAGTGACGGCCGTCATCGCCTCGATTTTTTATATAAACAAACTCCTCTTTCTCTCTCTCTGTTTCTTTAACTCTCGGGCGAGCCGATGGAGGCCACGGAAAAGGAGGGGTCATAGCGCATCATGGCCCGAAACATGTGCGCGGACGAGGGGTGACATATGGACGGTTTCGCGGGCCTGGCCACGATATCTAAACACCTCCACCTCCTCCTCCTCCTCCTCCTCCTCCTCCTCCCCCCCCCCCCCTCCCCCTCCTCCTCCTCCTCCTCCTCCTCCTCCTCCTCCTCCTCCTCCTCCTCCTCTTTTTCCCCACATCCTGAGTGGGGTTCTTGTTTTCCCAGAACATCCTCTCCTTCTCCCTCCCGCCTCCCGCCTCCCATATCAATCTCATTTCCACTCCTCCAGGGAGGCCCCGCCTGAGCGAGAAGGGTATCGGAAACCCATAATATTTACATGGTTTCGTGCCCTTCCCACCTCTCCAGGGAGGCCCCGCCTGAGCGAGGATGGGTATCGGAAAACCCTACTATTTACATGGTTTCGTGCACTTCCCACCCCTCCAGGGAGGCCCCGCCTGAGCGAGGAGGGTATCGGAAAACCATACTATTTACATGGTTTCGTGCCCTCCCATCCCACCCCTTCAGGGAGGCCAGGCCCCGCCTGAGCGAGGAGGACATCGGAAAACCATATTATTTACATGGTTTCGTGTCCTTCCCACCTTTCCAGGGAGGCCCCGCCTGAGCGAGGAGGGCATCGGAAACCCATACTATTTACATGGTTTCGTGCACTTCCCACCCCTCCAGGGAGGCCCCGCCTGAGCGAGGAGGGTATCGGAAACCCATACTATTTACATGGTTTCGTGCTTCCCCACATCCTGAGTGGCCCACCCCTCCAGGGAGGCCCCGCCTGAGCGAGGAGGGTATCGGAAACCCATGTTATTTACATGGTTTCGTGCCCCTCCCACCCCTCCAGGGAGGCCCCGTCTGAGCGAGGAGGTTGCTAATTCGTGTCGTTCGCCGATTTGCACAACCCCGACTAGTTCCTGAGTTGTGCTTTGCCATCTCCGTGTTGCGCTTTCGGCCGTACGGGGGCGTTCGCACGTGCTGCAGCAAGGGTAGCAGAACGTGCTGGTGGTGACTTGTTGCCGACGCCATCTGGCACAATCCTGCCCCGGTCACTCCTTCTCAGGATTTCGCGGGAGGAGGAGGAGGGGGAGGAGAAAGGAGAGGTAGAGGAAGAACAAGCAGAGGAAGAAAAGGGGGAGGTGGAGGAGGAGGAGGAGGAGGGGTACATGCGTACCGAATCGATGGTAATCCATACTTCAGGGCCCGCCTTTTAGGGCCCGCTTGAGAAAGACGGCGACGCCGACGCTGCCGACGACGACGACTACGACACCGACGAGGGCGAAGACAGAGGAGGAGGAGGAGGAAGAGGAGGAGGAGGAGGGGGAGGAGGAGGAGGAGGAGGAGGAGGAGGAGGAAGGACGAGGAAAAATATACCACCCAGACCAGCCTCACGAATCGGACCTTGGACGCCTGGGCGACTCACCCGCCCGCCCGATCCTCCTCCTTCTCATGTTCATACTCCTGGCCATCCTCCCGCTGCTGCTCCTGCTGCGGTTCCTGCTGCTGCTCTTCATCATCATCCATCCTATCCTCTTCCTCTTCCTCCTCCTCCTCCTCCAGGAGGGTATCGGAAAACAATGCAGTTTACACGGTTTCGTGTCCACTCTTCCACTCTTCCAGAGAGGCCGCGCTTGACCGAGGAGGGTCGCGGAAAGCATTGCTCTTTACAAGGTTTCGTAGCCCTCCCCCCTTCCAGCGGGGCCCCGCCAGAGCGAGGATGGCATCAAGAAGCCGTACTATTTACAAGGATTCGTTTCCTGAGCACCTGTCCTCACTCCTCCTTTCTTTCGTCTGCCCTTTCGTGCGTACTTACTCGTTCGATGAACTTTTCCTTCGTGTTGATGTTGTCGTACCCCATGGGTCCCACGAAACCGTTCATATCTTTAGGTGGGGAACTCCGTTAGCATAATTCTTCCTCCTCCTCCTCCTCCTCCTCATCCCCCTCGACGCCCTGTGGCTCCCGAGTGAAATCTCGGGCCTCTGGCGGCCGCTCGGGACGGTCTGGGCCTCCCTGGACAGCCCTCGAGGGTTGGCGCAGCTGCTTAAAAAAGCACCCCGAGGCGAGACAACGCCCAAGAACTGGCTAAGACGGCCATGAGATCAACGCCCCCCTAATCCTCACTCCCCTTTGTGGGGGGACAATCAAATCACCGATGCCGCTACTCCCTAGACCTTTCCCAGGGTGCTCTCTGACCAGAGTTTCGGGGCGAACCCATCCGTGGCGACAAGGACCTCCCGGAGGCACAGAAAGGCGAAAATGAGGAAGGGCAGCGGTATCTGAGGGCAGCACAACCCATCACTACCCCCGGCCAGGACCTCCACTGCTGGCCTGGTGATCCGGGAAGTCCAGGCTGGGGCTGGGGCTGGGGGTGGATTTTGGCCTCTGAGAGCCCCAGAAAGTTACCCCCCACCCCCAGCCAAGACCCCCAAGATCACCAGCACGGGAGTTGGGGTCCTAGCTGGGGGTGGAGGGTGGGCTGTGCTGCCCTCAGTATCAGTACCTGTCCCTCCTCTGATCTTGCACGCCCCCGATCTCTCGCCCCCCTCCCTTCCCTACAGGGCGCGGCGCGCAAGCCTCTTTGGCCGTGTCTGTCGACATCGTCGTCGTCGTCGTCGTCGTCGTCGTCGTCGCAATCACCGCTCTTGGGGAGGGTGGAAAGGGATTCTGGACGCGCGTCGAAGAGCGGAGTTGGGGACGCTCCGTCGGAATGTTAGTCGCGCCCCACACACCACCCCGATTACTGCCCCATCCGGAGTAGTCCTCCACCCCCTTTGGACGCCCCCTCTCTCATTCCCCCGAATTCCTCATTTTCCTGGTGGGAGGAGGAGGAGGAGGAGGAGGAGGAGGAGGAGAAGGAGGAGGAGGAGGAGGAGGAGGAGGAGGAGGAGGAGAGGGAGGAGGAGGACCCCCAAGACACATCAAGGATGGTGGAATAAACCCTCCCTCCAAGTTCCCTCTTCATATGTCCCTGCAACAAACAACTGCTGGACGAGCCCCGTTGGAAGACAACCGCCTGAGAATCCTCAATCACGCCCAGACGCCGCTCCTTGGACTTCAACGCCGCGAAGCAACTTCACGATTGAATCCTGACGATCCTGCATCTCGTCAGGAAGCCATTCAATAGACTTACTTCAACACAGCGAATCAGCGCGACTGCTGCGCCCTGACAATTCTATACACCATTCCTGGGACGTCAACCACAAGAACCCGTTAATCAACTTGCAAACTGTTAACATGAATATGCACACCAACCTTTCAAAATGACCCGCCCTCCATCCGTGAAACTCTTGCACACATTTGAATCACACATGTGCACCGCCCTCAATCCGTGAAGCTCGTGCAAACTTTTAAGACGAATGTGCATAGAACGGAGGCGAGAACCACATGTTGAAAACCACCCGCGCTTCATCCATGAAGCTCTTGCAATAGTTTAGCAAGAATGTGCGCGGCACTACTGCAAGAACAACATTTTGAAAACGGCCCGACCTCTGCCCGAAACCTCGTGCAACCTTTCTGGACGAATATGCCCGGCGCCCATGCGGGAACTACGTTTTGAAAACCAGCCGCCCTCAATCCGCGCAACTCTTGCAAACTTGTAAGACGAATGTGCACATCGCTACGGCAATAACCACACTTGAAAACGACCCACCCTCCATCCGTCAAACTGTTGCAACTTTTCAAGCTTGAAGTTCAGGAGTGGCAGTTTGTTAAGAAATCCAGGCGGAACGCCAGGCTCGCCCTACCTACACGTCTCTGGGATGCGACAGGGAGGAGTTACTTCTGAGGAGAAGGGACTGCGCAGGAGAAGGAGACGGAGGAGGAGGAGGAGGAGGAGGAGGAGGAGGAGGAAGAAGGGAGGAAGGAGGAGGCAGAGGGAGGAGGCTGGAAGAAGGAGGAGAAGGAGGAGGAAGGAAGAGGGAGGATGGGGGAGGAGGAGGAGGAAACGGAGAGGAAGAGGAGGAGGAGGAGCCTGCCTCTCCCGCGGGGCGCGGCGCAAGCCCTTTTGGATCCCCCGAGCCGAGGCTCCGCAGCCGGCCGCGCGCCAGCGCCAGCGCGGCCAGCAGCACCGCGGCCCTCATCCTGGGGTGCGCGGCGGCGCCAGCGCTGGGCGGAAGGATGGGGGGTAACAGAAAGTAGGGAAGAGGACGAGGAGGGGGAGGAAGAAAAAGGAGGAGGATGAGGAGGTGGAGGATGAGGAAGAGGAAGAGGAAGAGGGGGGGAGGAAGAAGAAGGAGGAGGGTGGAGGGAGCAGCAGGAGAAGTAGGAGGAGCAACAACGTGGCCCTCATCTGGGAGGCCGCAGCGGCGGCAGCACTGGGGGGCGCGGTGCAGGGGCAGCGTTTGTTGTATTCGTACCCATCTATCTAGAGGCCTCCCAGATGGGGTCGAAGTAGATAGGGGTCGAAAAATCGCGGTGCATCGTCGACGCATCACCGACGCATCGGCGATGCACCGCCGACGTCGGCGATGCTTCGGCGACGTCGGCGTCAGGAAAACCGGGCTCCAAGAGCCGCATCGCCGATGCATCGCCGATGCATCGGTAATGCATCGGCGAAGTAGGAAGGCATCGAACATAGATCTAGATTGCCGCCCCGGAAATCCAGAGAAGTGCAAAAAGGGGACGGCACTCGATGATTGAGACGGAAGGCGCCGAAAGCATATTGGAATCTGGGAATCGAAGAATGGCTACTTTCAACTACCGATGGGTACAGCATTCATTTGGAACAGGGGGAGGAAGAGGCGACAGGGGAGGGCGCCACAGTCAGATAGCCGAATCCCACCAGCCCTCTGGGCGTAGGTGGTTCAGGGAGTTTCCCCTTCCATCTTCCCTTCTTCCCCTTCGGGGAGGGGTTTACCCCTCCCCCTAACCCCCTTCCCTGGACCTGAACGGGGGTTTCGCTGGTAGTTGGGAGCGTGCAAGATGGCCCAAGATGGCTCCAAGAGGGCCTCGGAGAGCCCAAGATGGCCTCCGAGATGGCTCAAGACAGGCCAAGACGCCTCAAGATGGCCCCGAGGATGCTCCCAAAGGCCCCAAGACCGCCCCAAGACGACTCCTATTGGCCACGTAGCCTCCCAAGGAGGCCCCCCAAGAGGCCAAAATGGCTCCAAAGCCAAAGGAAAATCAATGTTGTTTGCTTTCTCGCCTTTTCGCTTCCGATGGCCATTCGAGGCCTCAAGATGGTTCCAAGAGGGCCCAAGAGGGCCCCAAGAGGAGCCCAAGATGGCCCCAAGACGGCCCTAAGAGCGCCCAAGAGCGCTCCAAGAGCGTCCCAAGAGGGGTCCAAGATGCGATTTTAGAGGCTCCCCAGGGGGGGGCGCTAATTGAGGGCCCCGCTTCCTTTGATCGATCACCTCCAAGATGGCCCCAAGAGCGCTCCCAAGGCTCCCAAGAGCGCCCCAAGAGGGCCTCAAGAGGCGCCCAGGAGGCCCCAAGAGGTCCCCAAGAGGCCCTCAAGAGGCTCCCTAGACCCCCAAGAGGCCTCAAGAGGATCCCCGAGGCATCCAAGAATCCCCCAGGCGCTCCAAGAGGACTCCAAAACAACTTCCAAGGGGCATCCTAGGAGGCTCTTGTGCACGTCATTGTTCTTGTTCCTTCTCATCTTTCTCCTCCTCCTCCTCCTCCTCCTCCTTGTCGGCCTACTCGTCCTACTTTATCAGCCTCCTCCTCCTCCTCCTCCTCCTCCTCCTCCTCCTCCTCTCCTCTTCTCTTCTCCCCCTCCTCATGCTCCTCCTCCTCCCCCTCCTCCTCATCATCCGCCTATTCTCCCTCCTCCCTCCTCCCTCCTCCCACTTTTCCCACCTGCTGCCCCTCCTCCCCCTCCTCCTCCTCCTCCTCCTCTTCCTCCTCCGACTCCTCCTCCATCCTCGCCCTCTTGGGTAAGACGGGTCCCCCAGCCCTTTGCTACTTTGTATGCTCCCTCACTTCCCTGATCACCGCAATTCGCCTGGGCATCGTTTTTGGATGGGCTGGTGGGGATACGCGAAGCGTCAATAATTCCACTTAGCAGCCCTCGGTGTGCTGAGCGCGGAGGTCAGGAGCAAAGAGTTGAGCGGCACGAATCAGCCACAAAACGTACCAAAGCAACATCAACATGGGGGGAACATGCAACATCGGACCAAATGATGCCGGATTGGATCGGAACGTATGTCGATCGGAACGCCACAGAGCCAAAATCGAGTCGGGATCGGCCGTGTTAGGACGGCAGAACATTGCCCTTGCAATGCAAACATCGGGCTGCATCGGATCATCGGAAAATCGGAAAAGGATCAGATCGGGATGGCCGACATTGGCACCGAATCGGATCGACCGGGTCGAGCTGGACCTGCAATAAAGGATAAGGGTCGGGAACCAGCGATGTACGGGGCGGCGCGCGCGATTCTTCCCAGACGAGGGCCAGCGCTGCTGCGCAGGGGTATGGTGGTTGCCTGGCGAAGAGGCTGCTTCTGTCTTGTGCGGCGCACCAGTGTTAGGAAACAACTCTTGGGAGGTATTGGTGATAACGATCAGTGCAAGTATCGATCAGTGCCATGAAGCCCGATTCAAAAGCCAGTGAAATAGATCAAGCTGGATTAGGCCCAGAAATCATCCAGACAATGCGGGATCTCAAGCCAGATTCAGTGGGATGATGCCAGATTGGACCAGTGTCCGACCATGGATCTACCAGTGCCGATGCTGAGTTCTACCTCCCAGCAGTTTTACTCTACACAAGTGGTGGTGGCCTGGCGATGACGCGGCCTCTGGCTTGTGCGGTGCACTGGTGTTCCATCACCAGCTTTGCAGAGGATTGCCCCGATCTGGGCTCCGAGAGCCTCGAGGCATGAGTGCGGCAAAGGTGCTGTAGGCACCGCCATCGTGCCCTTGCTGGAGCCGTTTGCCGAGTCCAGTTGCGGCAACGACCAGGGTCACAACAACCGAAGGCCCTGGATGGGACTCGAAACTCGCCTGACTCTGCCCTGGTTAAATTCAACCTTCGTGAGTTACTAGCCACCTTACAGTAGCATAATGTGCGTTGCTTATCAGATGGGCGACGAACAACACGTCTTACGCAAGAGGACCTAGCGACCTTACGCGGTAGCTTACGCGAGCCGCCAGCGCGGCACGCTACATTGGAAACAAGGGCGCTTACGCGCGTCCTCACGCGGGCAGCTTACGCTCCGATATCGGCGAAAACGACCCCGTTTCCGACGATGGCGATTCTTCCAGAAAGATGCGGGCGGTCTGCTAGACACGTCCAGAGAACCCTCACACGGTCGAACAATGAAATGGGTCAACCAAGGACGTCATCTCACAACCAAAGCGGAATGGCATGCGGGTCTAGCTACAGAACAACGGCCGTGTGATTCCCCCAAGCCACGCACACACTTAGGCGAAGCTCATTTTTCAAGCCGCCCATCCACACACACACACACACCCACACCCACACACACCCACACACACCCACACACACACACACACGCAAAGTCGATGCGTCGAACAGCGCGACAGCGCACAACACCAACACCACGCGAGCAGTCCCAGCGATCGAACTCACAATGCTTCACATCCGAGTCCACATGTGTGAACCAAGCCAGCAAGAGCGCGCCAGGCAGAACCTTACAACCACGATCGGGCTGCCCTCTCGGAGCGGAACGGGGCCGCACGACACAACGGCCTGGCATGAGCTGCTTGCTCGCCAGGCCGTGCTCACACCTGGGCCATCGATGGTCGAAGTTCTGGAGGCTTGCTTCTAGGGGACCTAACTCTATACACCGACGCCTTTGTCTGGCCTCACACTGAATATCGCACAGGAACGCGGATCCTGGTGTATACGGGATCTGGGTGTATACATTCTTCGTTGCTTCCCCGGGAAAACGGGGAACAAAGTATACACTACACCGCCCAGACGTCGTCCCCGACCCTCAGAAAAAGTCCTGGGATTGAAAAGCCGCCCGCCACTGGTAATGTATATGCTCCAGTTGCCGAGCTTCTGGACCAAAGCCAGAACTTTCCCCTGGCTGGGGGAGAAATCGGACGCCGATTCTGCCATTCTCCAGGCCATTCCCTGAATGTCGCTCCGACCAAGAATTCCTGGACGCACCCCGCCCTGGCGACGAGTGCCGCCCAAGAGGCCCCCCCGAGCGCAGGGCACGCGGCATCAGCAGGTCTGCTGCCTCCTCCGACTGCGCAGCCACACGTCTCTACGAATGGCCAGGGGCCAGCGGCCACCTCCCCGGCGTCCTTCGTTGGAGCAGCAGCCAGGCGGCAAGCTATGGCTAGCCAGGAGCCGCCCGCGGGGCATGCATTGCGGGGGCGCCCGAGACGATGCGACGAGCACGTCGTGCCCAACCTGGAGCCGCAGACCATTCCCAGCACCCGCGTTAAGCAACCAACCCAAGATCCCAACAGGTGGCGCGACCCGAAGCAAGCAGGACTCAGGGACATCAGCGGAAACGATCTTGATCCCTCCCCCACGGGCTCGCTTCTTCCACGGAGGGGGGATGGAGCTTCCCCCGATCCCGTGGTGCACCCCGTGCCGCCCACAGTATCCCACGAAATGGGACACGAGCAGGGGTCACTTGCGGGGTGCTACAGCCCCTTGCCGACAACGTGATCCCAAGAAATCTGATCCCTAGACCTTGCCGGTTCCTTCCCCTGTCCCCCTCTGGGGGCACACCTTCTCCCCCCTTCTCTTCTCCACTCCCCATCCCCCGGCACCCTTTCAGACATCTCATTGCCCAATTTTTCAAGTTCAATATCATTTGCACCCCACCCCCTCCGCACCGCAGAAACATGCTCAACGGTGCCAGCAGCGAGATGCTGCCATGGGCTGCAATGCTGCAAACAAACATAAGTACCCACACCGGGAAGGCGAGCTCAATCAACACTGATAGCTGGTAACACCAGATCGTATAAACAAGTATATGATGCCGATGATTCCACGCTGACTTTGAAGGTGCCGACTTGCATTTCAACGCTGGAGCTGGAGTCCTGGGCCACAGTGCCAAGGCTATCTTGATTCGTTGGCCCAGCCAGTGCGGTCTGGACACAGATGGCCCCTGGCCATCTGCCACATCGGGCCACCGTGCCCTAGAGGGTAATGTCTCCAGGACGCTGGGCCCACTAACAGGGTGAAGGCGCCCCAGACCCATACCACCTCAAGTCCTCTTCCTCCTTTTTTGTTGACGTTTGACGGACTCTGAAGGCTATGCTACTCGCGTCTATCATCCTTTTCCTCCTCCTCCTCCTCCCGCCCTCCTCCTGGGAAATGGATCGTGTAAGCAAAACGGCCCTGAGGAATCTCTTTCTCCTTGGCGTCACAGGGTGCCAGAAAAATCACATGGGAACGCGCCTGGACTCGGCACAAGCACCCGTGTAAGTGCAAGGGTGCTTCCCCTGGGCGTCACAGGGTTGTCGGGCAAACTTCGCCGAACTCCTTCAAACATTATGCCGAATATTATGGTTTTCCCGACGCAAAGGATTCTGTACACAGTGTCGGCTCCGGGCCCCAAGCGCCGGCAGAGTTGTCAGCAAATCGCTCGCCGCACAAAAGAGGACGGAAAGGGCGAACACAACAGTGAATGCACAGGTTGATCCACGCCCGCTCAAACTGAGTCGACAGCGCGCCAGGCAAACCCAGAACGCACCGTGCGCCGACCTGTGATGGGCAAACACACACAGTGAGCCTTGGCCTGGGCGACAAGGCAGCAGCACTGAAGTTCAAGGAGAGGAGGAGAAGGGGGGGGAGGGGAGGAAAGGAAAGAAAGGGGAGGAACACAGCAGCAACGGACGACGGAGGAGGGCGAAAGGGCGGGAACGGGGCGAAAAGGGCACGAACCCCACGCACGCGCCAACGCGTGCGGCCCGAGCATCCACGTCTCGCGCCAGACCTGGAGGAAGCGGACAAGAAGAGGGAGGGAGAGACGCGACCAACGGCCACGACGACGAGGAAAACGAGGAGGGGGGAGGGACGACGAGGGAAGAGGAGGGAGGAGAGGGACACACACTAAAATGCTGCAGCACCCGGCCTGCCGGAGGACCTGCAGAGCCAACGCGAACCAACATCAAAACCACATCGAATCGAAAGTGCGCGTGAGAGCAGCGTGCCCTCCAGCTCCCGATTTGCACCACTGCTCGAGCGCGTCGTTGACAAGCGTGGCAGTCGGCCTCGATAGTCCGCGAAAGTGGTGGACGGCAAGGTGAGAAGCATAAGTCTTCTGCGTGCGCTATACACAAAAAGCTTCCCAGCGAAACTTCAGCAAACCGCAAAAACATTGTTTTCAATGTGGCAAAAGATTGAAAATACGCCTAGTGCTCAATGCAGTCGCGCGTAGTGCTTGAGCAACTGAGACAGCAAGCCCTGTCGTCTTGAAACCTCCTGGCGCTGCACGAGCTGTTCCACCTGGGCTCTGAAAGCAGCGGACGTGACCCGTGGCGGCGTCAGCTTACGGAGTCTGGCAAATATCAGCACCACTCGCCTTGCCAGAGTGCCATGTGGCCACGATGCCTGCCACCTGGCAAGCTTATGCCGGAAGCGGGCCTCCACCTTCAGCGGGGCCCGGCGTACAGTTCGCTCTGCGCAGCAGCATGACCGATGCTGAGCGGGTCGAAGTGTGAACCATACCATGTCCTCCACTTTGCGGCCGTTGCCAGCGAAAGATTATCGACTCGCGTCCCTGCCAACTGCGCTGTCACAGAAGAAAAAAACGAACGACCGCGCGGCGACCCTGAGCTAAGCAGCCAGGAAAGGCACACGAACTCCACGGGGAATCCGACCAAAGCTCTCAGACTGCACAGATCTGCAGCGCTCCGCCAACCTCCCGGGGCCGAAGACAGCCGAGCGAGAGCGGACACCTCCTCGGCGAGGAGCTCTCCCGTCGGATCGCAGAACTGCCAGGTATACCTGACAAATGACAAAGCATGTGTTATAAACCCGGGCATTAAAATGCAATCCGAACAGGTTTTCTGCCCACTGGCTGGCTCGTTTCACATACTTGGCGATGGTTTTCGCCCAAGTAGACTCGGAACGACCAAGCCCCACCTCAAAGCCAAGATGCGTGGCACTGGTTGCGAAATGGGCGCCGGACGATTCGGGCAGCATGTCCCGCAAGCTGCGTCGAAATTTGGTCCCCGTATTTCCCACACAGGAACCACCACGGTTTTTGACATTCTCAAACGAAGGCCACAAAAACAAACAAATGTTTGTGCACGCGCGGAAAATGCTGTAAGCGTCACGCCACCAATTGCGAACCACCACGCCGTTGTCATCCGTAAATGCTCTCATCCGGGGTGGTGGGCAGATGCGTTGGATTCTGCGCAACAAAATGTCTGTGACCAAAACAAATAACAAAGGTGACAATGGGCATCCTTACCGGACGCCGCTGGCAACCTCGAAGCGTTCGAAAATCTGGCCCTTGAATTCGATTATGCACAAGCTTCGCAATGAGGGCAGCGGGCGATATTGCGCAGCGCAGGAGGCAGCCAAATCTCTTCCAGCGCCTCTAACAGAAACTTTTGTGAAAGACTTGGGAAAGCAGCCTCAAAATCGAAGACAATGATTGCGGCACCACTCTCTGATAGGCTTGGCATCGGGCTCTCGCGGTCGATGTCACACACATTGCGGGGCAGCGAACGGCCCGACAGAAAACCCGGCTGCATTTTAGACACGACTTTCCGAGCCAGCGGCTCGAGAAGATCACGATCGGCACTGGCAGTCAAGCGGTTGTCTGCACTGAGGAGAGACAATGGCCTCGTCATGTCAGCCGTGTAATACTCACCATGGTCCTGGTGAATACCGGAGGCCTTTTCCGGCAAGAAGCATAGAAAGTTCGAGTTACAATCCCTCCAAAAAGCAACAGAACCGCTGGGAGGCGTGAACAGCACGTTCCCGCCCAGGGGTGCCATGCACCTCTTGCAGGCCAGCAAAATCAACCGACTGCAACATGCGCGCAACAAACTGCTGTCATCTCTTCTGGTTGCGCAACTTACTTGGAACAATAATAGCTCCCATGAGAAGTCGGCTCCCGTGATAGTGGGATCCTGGGCGTCACAGGGTTGCCAGTGCACCTAGCGCCAGAACGTGCCGACCTCACCACAAGCACGCATGTAAGCGTAAAGGCGGTTCCCATGTACGCGTTCCTGGCCGCCACAGGAATTCCAAAACAGCTCGAGCAGCGACGCGCCGCACTCAGCGCAAGCACGCGCATGAGAACAATGAAACAACTACCCCGTGCAGGTTTCTGTATGTCACCAAGTGGCTGGTAGACTTTTGCGCAAGAGTGCGTTGCACCAACCACAAGCACTCAGAGAACCGCAACGCTGCTTTCCATGAGCGGTTTCCTGGGCGCCACAATGTTGCCAGCAAAGCTAGCGCAAGAACGCGCCAAGCTCACCGCAAGCATGCCAGTGGATGCCCAACGAACCGAACTAAGCGCAAACATGCGCGTGAGCCCAAAGGCTGATTTCATGATCGGGCTCCTGGGCGACACAAGGTTGCTGATAAATCTAGCGTCAAACAAATTCCGACACCAAAATGTTTGCGATGGCACTATGCGGCCCCCATGAGCGGGTTCCTGGGCGTCACAGGGCTGCTCACACAGAACGTGCTACAACGGCCCGCCCTGAGCGAAAAGTGCGCGCGGGCTCCTGGGCGTCACAGGTATGCCCGTTCGACAGGACAGCGCGGGGGGGAGAGGGATTGGAAGGCTCCACGGCTCCTAGGGGATGGGGTCGAGAGCCTGACTGTGGGGCGCCGTTCTCCTCACCTCCGGGGGACGGGGTCGAGAGCCCCACTGGGACGCCGTTCTGCAGACGGCTGCATGTTGCGAGGCGTGCCAGGTTCTTCCCGCCGATCCCGCAGCTGCCTGTTTCCATCTCGGTCAGGGTTTGGCGGACATCGCTCGCAGCGGACCGCACTCGCAGCGCCCTTCATCCGGCGGGGGCTCGGTGGACCTCAGTTTCTCTCGGCGAGTCGGCGTGCGAGCCTGCCCCTCCTCTCCTGCACGGGGAGGTGGGGGCGGGCGGGGAAGGAGAAGTGTTCAGGACGGGAACTTCGGCGTTCGTTGTGCCGAGCTGACACCCGCGGGGAAGGGGCGCACGCACGCGCCGCTGTTACGAGTGCTCCCGTGGAAGGGATGCCGAGCAACACAGGGCTGCCGTGCGGGCAGGCACGCGTCCCGCGCCGAGCATGCGCACGCGGGCGTGGTCCCAAGCGCCGCAGGGTTGCACACGAATCTCTGCGGTGTGGGGGCGATCACTTCCCATCGCGGCGCCACGCCGCGCTTGCTCCCACTCTGTGGCCTGGATGCAGGCTGCCGGGAAGCGCGCTCTGTGCGAGCGCAGAGCTCCCTCGAGGATCTCGGCCGCGTGCCACCCGCGGACGTGGTCTCCCCCCAGAGCGGAGGCCCCCCGCGCGGCCGATTAGGGTTGCCGCGGTTTCCAGTTCAGCGTGCCCCTCGCTAGCTTTGCTCTCGGCGGAGTGATTGAAGCATCAGGTCCTACACCTTCTCCTCCTCCTGCGCATCCTCTTCCTCCTCCTCCTCCTCCTCCTCCTCCTCCTCCTCCTCCTCCTCCTCCAGCCCTCCTCCTCATCCATCCTTGCGGTTGGACGTGGGGACAGGGGGGGGCGGCACAACGAGGGTAGAGGGTCACCAAGAGAGAGGCGAGCCTTCCGTGGGCTGTCCGTCCAAGTCCCCATCCATCCTCCGAGGGCCCCCAGATGAGGAGGGTCTAGGAGGGAGGAAAGGATCCAGCCGATTCCTCCTCTGCCCCTGAGCGGGAGGCTGCAGACGAGGGTCGGTGGGAGGGAGCCGCCCCCTGTCATCCTGCATCCCTGCACGGCAGGAGGGATGCCATGAGGGGCCAGGCATCCATGGACCACTGCGCGCACGCATCAGTGCGAGGAGGACGGAAGACTTCCAGCCTCCCCGCCCCACCACCGTGCTCACATCGCTCACCACCATTGGTCCTGCATCGATCGCAGGGGCTATCGCGAAAGCTATCCTCCATGTATGCCCGCCACCCGAGTGGGGGAAGGGGGTGACGGGGAAAGGGGAAAGGGTGAGAAAAAGGACAAAGGGCAATGCGGAGAGCAGGGCAACTGAGAAGGGGGTGTACTAAAGCTGGAATATCTCAGCCTGTCTTTGACGTCAACCAGTTGAACTCGCTGGCGCAGAAGTGAATCCAAGTGCTGGCCGAAGGCGAAGCGTGCGCCCACGCTCGCTAATGATCTCGCCAGCCTTTGCCAGAATGTATGTCCGAATTCTCCCCCCCCCCGACCGACTGTTCACAGACTCTCCACGGGATGTTGCGGTGGACACTCAGAAGGCTCCGATGGCACGAAGAGGCAGGCGGAGAAAGAGATTGGAGAGTAGCTAACGAGGGAAAGACAAGAGGAGAAACGCCTGAGATAATGGACGGTGGAAACATCGGGGGCGTAACCGTTGAGAGGAGGGGTCCGGATACGGTGAGAGGACTCTGGGGGTGTTGAAACACTCTCAAACTTCGAGGTACTACAGCAACAATCTCGGCTGCAACATTTGGGTCCCACGGGCTATCACTGGGACGACCGTGCTTGAGGACGAATGGGATGCGGGACAGGAGGAGAGGGATGGGGAACGGGGAGAAGGTCGGGAACAAGAGGACGGAAGAAGAGTGACACCGAGAGCGGACGCGAAGAGAGTGGGGAGAAGCCGTGGCGATTCTCATACCGCGGCGGTCGACTGTGAGGAAGTACCGGGCCGCGGGTAGGCGGAGCTCGTCGCGCGCAGGGCGGAGTTGGTGCGCACTTCTGCCGGCTAGTTGCTACGAAGTGTCCACTTTGCAATTGATGGCCAACCACTCCGTCGAGGCCTGGAACTCCTTCACGGCAGCGTCCTCCAAATGCAAATACGAAACAAAAGGACAGAAGCGGAGGAGATGGATGGGTGTGCGATTGCGACTCCATCGGCCACTACAACCGAGACTGGCGAAATATAGTCCCAACGTTCCACTGCATATTCTCTTAGCAGCAAAACGGCACGTGAATGATACAGAAGTTGCTTAAGGAACTAACCTTGGTGATTACAACCGAATGGATCCCATCTGAACGGCAAATCATGCTCATCGAATGCAGAATCGCATCCGTTCGGTAGCAGCACCATGTCCCTCCGATACAGGGACTCGGTGTTCGACACATCGTCTCGCATTCAGCCACCCGTTGAACCCAATTTCATTACTCGCGATGTCGCCTGTTATCAGCCCCGCCCCCCCACATCCCCCCGCTAGTAACGTCATGATTCGCGCCGGCGCCATCTGGGAAGTGGCCATCCGTAGGCATGCCTAGACAGCGCGGGCGCGAATCGCGACGTTACCTGCACCCTCCTCCACCTCCCCCCAGGGGGGGGGTGGAGGAGGATGGAACGAGACTGGCCCCCCCCCCTGGTCTCGTTCCATTCCCCCACCCTCAGCCACGATCGGAAAGCAACATGTCGAGAACGACATACTCTGGATGCCCAAACCAGCAAATCCGAAGCATGCATGCTGTGCGGCGCCGCCTCCGAGAACTATGGTGGAGCGCGTTTCCAATGTCTGGAGCGAGTCGTCTGCATCCTTCCATATGGATGTGTGTCACAACCCCTCCCACAACCTCTATTTCATTAATCCTGCCATCCGTCCTGCACACCGCCTCTCCTCATATTCCCCTCCTCGTCCTCCTCCTCGTCCTCGTCCTCGTCCTCCTCCTCCGCCTCCTCCTCGTCTTCGTCGTCGTCCTCCTCCTCCTCCTCCTCCTCCTAATCCTCCTCCTCCTCTTCCTCCTCCTCCTCGTCCTCATCATCCCTCTCCCTCCCCTCCTCCGAATCCTCCTCCGCTTTCGCCTCCTGTCCGCCCCTTTCGGCTCCCCCTCGGTCTTCCACATCCTGCTCCTCCCCCTCCACCTCCAAAGGCCCCCCCCACACGGGGCCACAATGAGGCAACGGGGCCGGAAGATCGCACGGTATCGCCGATGCAGGGGCGATGCTGGCACGGTGAAAAGCTGCCTCCGCATCGCGCTGCACCGCCGATGCTTCGGCGATGCAGGGCGAGCCTCCGCGATGCGCTCTGCGCCCCGCGCCCTGGCCCCCGATCGGCACGCGCCTCGGCGATGCGGCGCGAGGCTCCCGACACTGACGCTGCTCCCGGCCGCCCCTGTTCGACGAGCGCGTCCCACTACTCGCAGAGTAACTACTCGCAAGTGGCCTGCATCCCCCTCGGGGGATCTACGATAGATTGCATCAAAGCAGACAGGTGTTTTCTCGGACGCTTGCGAGCAGGCACTCTGCGAGCAGTGGAACGCGCTCGGCGACCTGTGGGCCCTCGCGGCCGCGGGCTCGGTGCCGCGCGCCCAGCCGCGTGGCCGGGGCGGGGGCGGGAAAAAGGGCGGCGTGCTCTCCTCGGCCCCGTTCCACCGTCGAAGGTCGGGGGGGTCCTGGCAGGGCGAGGGGGGGCAGGGAGTCGGGAGAACGAGAGGCGACGCCGATGCCAACAGGGCGGGGAGGTGCGAGGAGGCAAAGGGGGGGTCTCCCTGGTGGTGTGGTCCCCCCCTCTCGCTCGAGACATCCCCGGCCTCCAGCTCGGGGAGGCGTCGTGGACCTCCTCGCTGGAAGTCGCCCCCCTGGTGGTGTTGGCGTCGCTTCTCCTCCCTCCGAGGCAGGGGGGGCAGGAGGGGAGGAGAGAAAAGATCGGGGGGAAGCCTGGCCTGGCAGACGCCCCGACGTGCGCGAGCCGTGCAAGAATCACGACGCTACTCCTCATCGTGTTCGGCCCCTGGGGACCCTCGCCAGGCCCCGTGACCGTCAACAAAACCAGCCTGGGGTGACAAACCGGCCCTGGGGGAAGGGTCGGGACTTCCAGAAAACTCGCATTGAAGAAATCACAAATCAACACGTCCGATGTCTGCGAACGGGTCCTGAGAGAATGGGGTCCTGGACCCCCGAGCTTTTTGACAGAGGGTGGAGGTCCTGGGGGGGCAAAAATCGGCGAAGAATGCCTGAGGCCCGCTTCGTGGCGGCTTCAAGCGGGTACGGGGCTTCCCGAGAAGTCCCCTAAGAGGCCTCCCACAGAGCCCAATAGGCTCCCAATAGAGCCCCGAGAAGGGCTCCAGAGCGTCAGCGTCGTCGCCGTCGTCGTCCTCGCCCTTCAGGGTCGGCGGCACCAGCCACGAGGTCTTCCATATAGAGAAAAAGAGAGAGGGAGAGAGAGAGAGAGAGAGAGACAAGAAGAGAGAGAGAGAGAAAGAGAGAGAGAGAGAGAGAAAGAGAGAGAGAGAGAGAACATAAAGAAAGAGAGAGAGATAGAGAAATAATGAAAGAAAGAGAGAGAGAGAGAGAGAACAACAAAATGATAAGCGAGAAAGCGAGTGACAGAGCGAGGCGAAGAGAAGAAAAGAGCGCCGTCCTTGCAGAATGCAAGGAGGCCCCGGCGCGTCACACGCAACAAGCAGGCCAAAGCAATACACGCGCTGCGGTCGGAACCCCTTCAGGGGCATGCGAGTGGACACACGCCGCGGGGGCCGAAGGGGCACATCGGAGGAAGAGGACTCCTCAAAAGGGCCGACGGGGTCCAACACGCGAAAGGGCATTCCTACTCAGAGGTGGCGGTGGAGGCTTGGAGGGACACGCACGCGCGCCTCGAAATTGCAGGGTGGACGTCACGACCGCAGTGCTGCGCCTCGGGCTTGCTGCGTGACAACGGGGCGTGGACAGAGTGGCGGGAGTGAGGACAGAACAACCCACCCCCACCCCCAACCCAAATCCCCACTCCCGACTGACCTGGCTTGGGGTGGGGGGGGCTGTTGTTGGATCCTTGCCCCCCCCCCCTCCCCCCAGCCAGGACTCCCCCGGATCACCAGGTCGAGGGGGGGTCCAGGCTGGGGGTCAGGGTGGGTTGTGCTGCCCCCCGGGAGAACTGCAGGGGCATCTGCGACAGCAGACGAGAAGGCGACGGAGCGGGAACTTTGCGCAGCCAGCACGCCAGCTTGTTGGCATTGCCTGCGCTGGGACGGGCGGCGCGGGTTGCACGGCTGTGCACACTTTGGAGCACAGCCGGGCGGTGAGCCTACAGGACGGGGAAGCACCGTCTCCGCCTGGGGGCCGCTGGCGCTGCGCAGACTGCCCTGCACACGCCGAGGCGCTCCGCGAAGGAGCAGATGTGGCGGCAGCGAAGGTCAGACCCACGGCAGAGGATCCGACCTCCCTTGCCGCCGCGCGGGGAAGCTCACCGCTGCTGGTCTCCGCAGCCATCCTCCTGTGACGTACTACTGCACCCCTGGATCCTCTTGATGTGTCGTGGTGGAAGCGGTTCGTGGACCCCGGGCCCCCCCCCCGGGAACACCCCTCGCATCCCGAGCCCCCGCTCTGACGGCCCCAACGGCCTGGGGAGGGCCCTGCATGAGCCCGAAGCAACGGCGAGACCACTCCAGGGCCCTTCACTCCAAGGCATTCCACTTCTCCGTGGCGGCTCCTCCTCCCTCCTCCTCCTCCTCCTCCCCTCCTCCTCCTCCTCCCCTCCTCCTCCTCCTCCTCCCTCCTCCCTCCCCTCACCTCCTCTCCTCCTCCTCCTCCTCCTCCTCCTCCTCCTCCTCATCCTCATGTTCATCCTCATCCTCATCCTCATCCTCAGCATCATCATCATCAGCAGCAGCATCATCAGCAGCATCATCAGCATCGTCATCATCATATTCATATCACATCATCAGCATCATCAGCATCAGCATCAGCATCAGCATCAGCATCACCATCATCATCATCATCATCAGCATCAGCATCAGCATCATCATCATCATCATCATCACCACCATCATCATCATCATCAGCAGCA
>CAUYUJ010001925.1:432026-440735 GCA_963575745.1 Prorocentrum cordatum | reverse complement strand
CTGCCACCTGCAGATGTTGCGCGTCTTTGGCTACTATCACGGTCAACTTGGCTGCGGCGATCGCGAGCAGCCCCGCGCGATCTGCATCTCTGACTTTGCCATTGCCAGCGCCTTTGCCCTTGCGCTGCCGGTCGGGATCGGCGCCCGCCTCCGCCGGCGCGCGCTCGCCAGCCCACGTCGGCCCGGGACAGCGACCTGCGCGGCGGCCTGGGCTTCGCCCGCCGCTGCCGCCGCCGCCGCCCGCAGGTCTCTCGGGCGCTGCGTCGACGTCTGCTCTGAAGGATCCAGCTCCAGATCCGGGCGCCGGCGTCGGTGGCTACAAAACGACCCAGGGAAAGCGGCTACGGAGACGTTGGATGGACAGCGATCTGACTGCGTCGGTATAGCCACATGTCGCACATAGAGGGTACAATTCTTCTGCTGGCCTCATCGTGCGACTCCGTTCCGTTGGGCATCGCCTCTTCAAGAAGGCTCGCATCAAACGTCGCGCAGCTGCGCGCCTTTCCCTAAGATTGCACCGCAATTCAAACCTTCGGTTCTGCGGGGTCAGAAGGGAAGCGAGATTGCCCAAATTGTCTGTTCCTCACGCGAGCAACCAGGGGGTTGCGAGAGCTGAAGGACATGCCGCATATCGCACCATCGCACTGCGTCGCCGTCATTCCGTCGTTGTAGCACCCACGCAACAGAAAACTCGCGCGCAGAAATAATCGCCGGCGCGACTCCACAAGATCGGCCCCCGCCCCCGCCCGCCCCGCGTCTGCTGCTGCTGATGCGGGGCCCACAGAGAGCCCAGGCGGTGGGATCGCGCGCGCTCTGCAGGCCTGTCGGAGCTCTTTGGGGCCCAAGGCGCGCAGTGCCTCCTGGAAGTCGGGCTCCAAGAAACTACCTGGTTCGATACCTAGAGGCCTCGCGGCCACTGGTAGATCTGTCCGTCCGACTAGCCTCCTCTAGGTCGCCAATGACACATGTAGCCCATTCGTTACACAGTGGGTGCAGTGCACAACCTTCACAAACAATCGCATCCGTCTCCAATTCCATTTGACCGAAGATGGCTGCAAGCAGGCATTGGCGCTGCATCGGGTTCAGGAGTGCCTTGCGAATCCACGAGACTCGCCTGACTATTGCCTCCATCTGTAGCGGCAAAATCCGCCAACATCTCAGCGCATCGTAGCTGGTGGGGCGCCTAGACGACCCGTCTGGTAACTGTTTCGTAGCTTGCCCTCCCATAGCTGTCCTAGCTAGGCCTGCCACTGCCGTGGCAAGCGATCGATGCTCGGACTTCGTGGGAAGAAAGCACTCAACGCAGCTGAGGCCTGCGCGCGCCACCTTGCATGGCAACACAGAGCGTTTCCATTTAAAAGAAACCCCCGCGCTGCACAATACCCCCACACACACATCTCCCCAAATGCGCGCATCATATCATGCACTCGTCGTTTCAATTGCCATCCGAAGCTGTTCGCCGCGTTAAGGCGGGGGTCCAAATAGCAGACTGCGCTGTGCGCCCTGGAAGACTATGCCGTCGCGTCCTAAACTATCGGCACTGCGCTGCCCATCCCACACCCATGCATCCGTGCCAAACGCTCCTGCTCATCCCGTTTCTGAGACAAGCCGAGCTCGCGAAGTCGCTCGTCCAGCATCTCGTCTGCCAGCCTCGCCAGCCCGGCAAGGTCCGCTGCAGGGAGGGGGGGGGGGGGGGCTGATTAGGATCTTCTGGAGGTCATCTGCACATTTGCATGGGCTCAGATATCGGGGCCGTTCGAAGAACGGGCAGCGGGCTTGGAGCGCCTGGTCACACGGGAGGTGGACAATCCTACTGCAACTGGTCTACTGGGCGCGCGAATATAGCAGCGAAATTGCAGGCCATGCAGAGGGCCACCACGTGAGCCCCCCGCACCCCGGTCGCATCAGTAGCGGGTCCTGTTGGTCGCGGCAAGGCCCCGCGAAGGCGCACTGTCGGTGCCCACGTTACCCGATGCCCCGCCGGCCCCAGGGGGGTAGTTCCAGGGCGGCAACGCCCATGCTGAGCCAGCGTCTTCCGGCAGAGGCATTGGTCATCTCATTGAACACCACGGCATACGAAACCCCCGTCCTATACAGTCGATCCGATCTCGCGTAATCATAGCGGCCGCGATCGCACCCTCGCGCCCCCTCGCCATCATAGAACCGCAATCCTCGCCCCTCCACGGACGAGACACCTTCCCAAGTGATCCAAAACGCGATAAATCCGTTTGCCCCGAGGCCCCGTTTCGTTGTTTTTCCGCACCACCGTTGCATGGCTGATGCGCCAGTCTGCCGGGGTCTGTTGGAGGGTGCGGATATGTCGGAATGCCTGTTCTAGCCCGACTCGGAAGCTCCCAGGGAAGATGCGGGGTCGTGATGCTCCTACTCCTTCTCTGTCCTGGACCTTTCAGAGCTTGGTGAGCAGCATCCTCCACGCCTCCGCTGGAGACGTTACCTGACGGGTGGACCCTGCGGAATTTCGCCCAGTATCTTCTGCGAACAAGTATAATCGCGCCCTGCTGGGCGAGATGGATGGCCTCAGTCTACGCGACTCTTCTCTCAAGCTCTCTCTCGTCGTCGCGCTAGCCTCCATCCCTCCTTGGCCTCCTGGCGGCCTCCAGAAATCCCCCCGCTCCTGTCGTGTCGGCATAATGGTAGCCACGCTACGGTAGTTCCCGCGGCGCGGTCCGACTTGCGCCCCCGCCAGTAGCCTGCTCAGGCGGCCCACCTCAGCTGAGCCCCCCCTGCCCCAGCCCCCCCCCCCCAACTCCCACGCCCTTTCGTCTCCCATTCTCCTCTGCGCCTCTCTCCTCATGCGAGCACACTTTACCGTCTAAGCTTTCAGGCGAGACGCGGTATTGTTCATCTGTTGTTCCACCCCCTCTCCCTGCTGCCCCCGAAGGCCCCGTAGTTTTGCAAGCACAGCTAGCCTATCCTGTAGGAGTTGGCGGCATAGGTCGGCACGCCCCGCTCCGCTGCAAAAGTGTTTGGCAGCTATCCGATGGGCAATCCCTGTGATCGCCCCCACCGTACTTGTACAGCCGCCGTGGGCTCGGATCTCGCGGAATTCCTCCTCTTTCCTGGCGGCTTCCTCCTCAACCTCCTCCACGAACGCCCTGCCCACATTATTTTTGGTTCCTGCCAGTAATGCCTGACGGTCCCACTGGATTTGCTGTTGCTGGTGGTGTGCGTATACCCTCGGCATTGCAATCGTGATATGAGTAGGTACGTGGTCTCTAAGCTCTCGACATCTGGAGACCTGTAACCGCCTACCCATCCTGCACAAGGGCCCCATCGTCAGGACTTGTTGCCTTCACTCCTGCGGGATAAGGAGGTTTTCGATATGGGACGTGCTCTTTTCCCCGAAGAAGGTCGGCCGCAATCGATCGTGTGTACATGATGCATACAGGTGGTGTGTCCCGCCAACTCCCGCTCCGCCTGGAAGGCATTCTTGGGCTCCGCCTGGGCCGACGGCCCAACTATGGATTATGTCCCTCTTGACTGTGCGGCCCAAGCCGTCGCTGACATCTCCGCCTCGGATGACTTCCGTGGTGGGTCCCGCCTTCGACGCTCGGGGGTCAGAACATTATGTGAATGTTCGTACGATGCGTAGGTAGATCTGTCGTTCCGCTGTCATTCGGGGCTGGGGAGCGTAGCGAACGCAGATATACATCGCCCTCTGTCCACCTAGGTGTAGTGTAACCGATAGACTCCTACCATGTAATTCGTCGGGGGGCGCCGCCGCATCGATGAGTAAAGCATGTTTCCATTTGCCCCTGCAAATGACCATGCGCCCCGCTGATGTGTTGCTGTGCGCTGCTCCCTCCCGCCATCCGCTCTCTACATACCTGCCCCTGCTCCCCCCTTTCCGAAATTATGTAACCCATGTGCTCTGACGTTTCTGGGGGCCTGCGACGCGTAGTACCCGCCAGTCCGGTGAGATCGAATTTGCAACAGTCCTCTCTGTGATTTCATGCAACCTGTCTGCGGCAGAGTGCACGGGATTGTAGAACAGCGCTGCAAGCGAGCACATCCGAGCCGCACGTGTGATGAGATAGTGCGGGCATGTGAACATGTGACAAGGGGAAGACAACGCAATTTCCCGAACATATGTTGGCCAACCGATCACCGCTTGACCTCGCGGTGGCTAGGAGGAGGGGGAGGAGGAGGAGGAGGAGGAGGAGGAGGAGGAGGAGGAGGAGGAGCACGACGACGACGAGGCGGGCCGCAGGCGCACGGCGGTGGACGCCGCGGCTGACTGTGTCCGGAGCGCGGTCCAGTCCTGGGCACGGGACTGCGGCAGGAGAGGCCTGGGGCCTCCCTGGGGTCGGAGGTTGCCAGACGCGGCCCTGGCCCAAGGTGCCCCCAGCCATTCACACCATGTTGCAGCCCTCGGGACCACGGAGGCCTCCCTGAAAATATTAGGGACACCTGGGGCTGGGGGACACCGCTGGCGACACGCGATGGGGGGGGGGTCTTGGCATGGCAGGAACGGGGTCCAGGGAGACATGTCCTGGACCCTGGGTCCCTTCCCCCGGGGACCAGTTCTTCATCCCGAGCCAGTGCTTGATGGTCCCAAGGCTAGGGGAGGGCCCTGAGAGCCCGAAAACTGTGAAAAACTCATGACCGGTTTCCCTCAGGACCCGTCTGCTTCATGGGGTCCTCTGGGGCGGGATGTCCCTCGAGGCGCTTGGAGCCGAGCTTGGATCTGCCAGCCGAGGCACTAAAGAGGGGCGACAGAGCCGATCACAAGAGCGCCCCCGCTGATGACACGGCACTGGGATTGGGCTCGAGCAGCAGCCTCCAACGAGGCAGCCAGACATAGCGGGAAAGCCAGCTGCTACTTTTTTAGCTTCCAGCGATATGTCATCCAACAAGGTAGATTCCAGCGAGCAAGCTTCTGACGGGAGAAAGCGAACGAGGACAGTGATGTTCCATTGCTCGGACGATGCACAATGCTGAAGGCCTCTGAAGTGGAAGTCTTGACCTACGAACGGTGCAAGAGATGGTGCTGAAGCTACTGACGTCATTAACCAACTACACCATGATAGTAAAACAGTGGGGATGATAAAATTAGGGGTCCAAGGGAGATAATAAACGTTTCCCCGGCACATCGCAGCAAAGAAGACGCTGAGGAGGATGATAATGATGACGGTGCTGATGATGCTGAGATCCTTTCCCTCACTCTGCACATCCTGAAGCTGGCCCGCGCCCTCGAGATCCTAGCAGTAGTAGTATTCGTCGTCGTAGTATTAGTACGAGTTGTAGTAGTAGTTGTTGTTGTCGAAGGAATAAGATTAGTCGTACTCGCAGTAGTGGTATGTCTAGTAGTAGTAGTAGTAGTAGTAGTAGTAGCAGTAGTAGTAGTAGTAGTAGTAGTAGTAGTAGAAGTAGTAGTAGTAAGGCAGCAGCAGCAGGAGTAGTAGTAGTCGTTGTTGTTGTAGCAGTAGTAGTAGTAGTAGTAGTAGTAGGTCGTATTAGTAGCAGTAGTAGCAGTAGTAGTAGTAATAGTAGTAGTAGTAGTAGTAGTAGTAGTAGTAGCAGTAGTGGTAGTAGTGGTAGTAAAAGGACTAGTAGTATGAGCAGTATGAGTAGTAGTAGTAGTAGTAGTAGTAGTAGTAGTACGACTACTACTACTATTACTACGTACTACTACTACTACTACTACTACTACTACTACTACCACCACTACCACTACTACTACTACTACTACTACTACTACGACTACTGCTACTACTACTACTACTACTAATACTCGTAATAGTACAAGCAGTAGTAGTAGTCAGAATAGTAGTAGTAGTCGTAGTAGTAGTAGTAGTAGTAGTAGTCGTAGTAGTTGTAATAGTAATAGAAGCAGTCGTAGTCGTAGGAGTAGTAGTAGTAGTAGCAGCAGTAGTAGTAACCGTAGAAGTAATAGCAGCAATAATAATAGTAGTAGTCGTAGCCGTAAATGTCGTAGTAGTATTAGTAAGATAGTAGTAGTAGAGCAGCCGTAGTTGCAGAAATAGTAGTAGTAGTAGTAGTAGTAGTAGACGTCGTCGTAGGAATACAAGTCGTAGTAGTAGTAGTAGTAGTAGTAGTAATAGTAGTAGTAGTCGTAGTAGTAGTAGTAGTAGTAGTAGTAGTAGTAGTAGTGGCGGTAGTAGTCGTAGCAGTGCAGCAGTAGTAGTAGTAGTAGTACGCTTCGTTCTAGTACTCGCAGTCGTGGTAGTTCTAGTAGTAGTAGTTGTTGTTGTAATACCAGTAGTAGTCGTCGTAGACGTAGTAGTAGTAGTAACAGTACTTGTTGTAGCGGTAGTAGTAGTTGTAGTAGTAGAATTAGTAGACGTAATGACAATCATACTGATCGTAATAGTCGTAGTAGTAGTAGTTGTTGTTGTTGTTGTAGTAGTAGTAGTAGTAGTAGTTGTAGTAGCCGTAGACATAATACTTATAGTGGAAGTAGTAGTAGGTGGCGGCAGCAGCAGTAGTAGTAGTTGTAATAGTAGTAGTAGTAGTAGCAGCAGCAGTAGTAGTAGTAGTAGTAGTAGTAGTCGTAGTCGTAGTCGTAGTCGTAGTAGTAGTAGTAGTAGTAGTAGTAGTAGTACGACTCGTACTAATACTAGTATTCGTAGTAGTACTAGTCGTAATGCGAGTAGTCGTAGTAGTAGGAGTAGTAGTAGTAGTAAGAGTAGTAGTAGTAGTAGGAGTAGTAGTAGTAGTAGTAGTAGTAGAAGTCGCGGTAACGGTCGTAGCCGTGCTAATAGGAAATCTGATATAGCCCTGCCGCACCTGGGATGATTATGATGAGATGATGATGATGCTGCTGATGATGATGATGATGATGCTAGTCAGCACCCTAAGATCATAGCAACTTCGATTCTCAACTTCCCCCCACGATTAACTTAAAAATCAGCCTTGCCGCCCCTCTCCCCCCACCAAATCTGCAATGGCCGGGGATAATAAACTCTGAGTCGGGAATGGGGAATGGGGGGAATGATTGATCATCCAGGGCTGTCGGTTACAAGAAACTCCTCCGTCCAGCTTCACTGCAAGAAAGCGAGCGAGGATAAAAAGAGAGGACTTACCTGCGTGACGAGGGTCTAGGAAAGCAGAGACCTCCGAAAGCGTGGCCACCCTGCGTGGCCCGCTCGGCCTAGCTGAACACCCTAGGCCGGAGTCCCTGGAGGACAGAGGAGTGAGAAGATTCGAAGAACTACTGGCGGGCCCCTGGATTTCAGAACTCCGACGGCTGGGCAAAAGGCCCTCCGAGGCCGAGATTGTGCGGGAGAGAGCCCCGACGGAACAGCACCACGACGCGGGAGGCCGGGGATCACGGCGCGCGGGAGGCTGGGGATCACGGCAGCACCTGGCGCCCCGACAGGGGGGCCAGGATCTTGGCACCAAGCCACACATGGGCCGCGGCAAAAACTCGACCCCATCTCGGAGGCGGGCTGCGCAGCCCAATCGATCTGACGAGACCCCCCGTGCACCAGAAGGTAGCAAAAACGCCCGCCGTGGATGCTCGCGCGCGGCGCCCGGGACCCGAGAGAATCCTCCCCTGGAGATCGCACCTCTCGGGCCTGCCGCAGGAGGGCGCTCCTGCGCAGGGAGGTCGGTGCGGATCCAGCCGCGGCGACGAAGGCCGCCCAGAGGCCCCCTGAACACAGGCAAACGCGCAATCGGGCAGTCATCTCGGAATCTCTGGTACTCCAGATTTCGAAAATAAAAGGGAGGGGGTCTGGACCCTCCAAGACAAGCCATTTCAGACCTCCCCCGTGGGAGAACCCTCCAAAACATCGTCCCCAGACCCCCCCAGGCCCTCCAAGATAGCCTGGAAGAGACCCCCCCCCGAAATGAGACCCCCCTCCCTTTGTTACGAAATCCGGAGGAGTCTTCGGACGAGTCCACGTCATGGATCTGGAGACCCCGGGGGGGCTCCTGGAGGCCCCCAACATCGAAGGCGTCAGAAGACCCCGATTCTCGATCCTAGACGGCAGAAGAAAACATCTACATGCACAGTAGCTGTCGGAGGCCCGCGTGGACCTCCGGAAGTTTATGCTTACGCTGCTTGAAATCATCCAAGCGAGGCGGGCGGCCTCGACCTCAGTGTCGTTCGCAGCCGCGCCCGCGGTCACCGTGGTCTTCACCTCCCCGCGCGTGTCCTTCTCCTCCGCGGGGGCTGACCATGCTGCCTCGGAGGCCCCTGCGAGCAGAGTAGGTTGAAAGTGAAGAAAGAGCCCGTTCTGTGGGCGCTGTAGGGGGGGGGGTCGGAACCGGCGCTCCCCCCCTCATGGGGAGGCGGGTTTCAACCCCCCCCCACTCTGGGCAGGCGCCGGCGCCGGCGGCGGCTGGCGGCGGCAGCGGGGAGCGTCGACGAAGACGACGCTTCAAAGGGGACCCCCCCCTCCCACCCACCCCTCCGGGCCGGCGCTGGCGGGCGCCGTCGCCAACTGCCGGCTGTGGCAGGGAGCGACTACGACGACGACGACGACGACGACGACGACGACGACGACGACGACGACGACGACTACGACGACGACGATGACAACGACGACGACGACGACGACGACAGCGACGGCGACGGCGACGGCTTCGGTAACGACGACGACGAGCACGACGACGTCCGACGGCAACGACGACGACGACGAAAACGACGACGACGACAATGACGGCGAGGGCGAGGGCGACGACGACGACGACGGCGACGACGGCGACAACGAAGACGAT
>CAUYUJ010001925.1:369526-429526 GCA_963575745.1 Prorocentrum cordatum | reverse complement strand
ATTACGACGAGGGCGGCGACGACCACGGCGACAACTACGACGACCACGACTACTACGACGACGACGACAACGACGACAACGGCGACGTCGACGACGACGACGAAGACGACGACGACGGCGACGACGGCGACGAAGACGAAGACGACGGCAGCGACGGCGTCGACGACGAAGACGACGGCGGTTACGGCGACGACGACGGCGGCGGCGACCACGACGATGAGCCTGACGAGCATGGCGACCACGACGACGACGACAACTTCGACGATGACACGACAACGACGACGACGACGACGACGACGACGACGACGACGACGACGACGACGACGACGGTGACGACGCCGACGACGACGACGATGACGACAACGACGACGACGAGGGGCCCGACCGCGACGACGTTAACGACGACCACGACCACTGCGACGACTGCGACGACGACGACGACGACGATGACGACGACGGAGACCGCTGGAGCCACGCGACGCAACGCGAAGGAATGTAATATTTGAAATCCAGGCCCGTCAATATTCCGACACTCGGGGCCGAGAAAAAAGGACTACAAGTGACATCGTCGCAGTCGTCGTCTTCGTCCTTGTCATCGTCGCGGAGTCGCTTCCGTCGGCGCTGCCGACCGCCGACGCACTGGCGCGGGGAGGGGGTCGACCCCCCATTCTGGAGGAGGGGTGGGTTCGGAGGGCGGGGGGGGAGGGAGGGACGGGATTTTCCTCGGCTCTGTTTGACGGCGCCGAATGTCCAGGGGGGGGGCCTCCCCCCGGTTCAAACGCACCGCCGAACGTTCCCAACGCAACCGCTCGTGAAACGCGCCCCCTCAAAGGAAGAGGGAACGAAAAAAGTGGGGAGCGGAAAAGAAGGAGGGCGGGGAGAGGGGACAGGAGGACAAGTCCAGCAGAAGGGGACGCAGTGGAGGATAAAGAAGAACTGGGAGAAAGAGCGAGAGGACAAAGAACGCTCTGCAACGCCATGGAACGGCAATGTAGACTAGCAAGCCGCATCGCCATTGCATCGGGAACGCTACGCTACCCAGCGTTCCAGCGTACTCCCGGGCTGGACACGCGCGCCCCTCCATCGTCGCTTCCGCTTCGCCGCGTTTCGCCTCGAGCCTGCAACGCAATTGGAAGCCCCCTTCCTCAACCTTTCCTCCGCCTCCTCCTCCCCCCGTCCGTCCCTCCTCCTCCTCACCCTCCTCCTCCTTGTCCTCCTCCTCCTCCTCCTTGTCCTCCTATTCCTCCTCCTCCTCCTTGTCCTCCTTGTCCTCCTCTTCCTCCTCCTCCTCCTCCTCCTTCTCCTCCTCCTCCTCATCTTCCTCCTCCTCCTCCTTGTCCTCCTATTCCTCCTCCTCCTCCTTGTTCTCCTTGTCCTCCTCCCCCTCCTCCTCCTTTTTCTGCTTCGTAGTACTATTATTATCCCTATTTTTAGTAGTTGTATTATTAGTTACATGATTACTAGTATTAGTAATACGTATTATTATTCGTAGTATTAGTGTTCTTTATACTCTTATGAGTAATACTCCTCATAGTATTACGACTTGTCTTACTAGTGTCAGCAGTGTTATTCATATTCGAATTCCCCAATCCGTAGTATTACCAAGTATTGGTATTAATAGTCGTGTTCGTCTTACTACCGTCATCAGTATGATTAGCCGTCTTCTTCTCTGCATGTGTATTATTAGCATGTTATAGTTGATCGTCTGGTTAGTATTATTCTTAATAGTATTAATCTTGGTACTCGAAACATAAATAGTCTTATACTATGATTCGTAGTATTCACATTCTTAACATTATTACTAGCACCGTCCTTCTGATTGTTAGTATTATTCCTCGCGTTCTTTTTCTCAGCCGTAGCGTTATCATTGGTAGTCTTACATTCTTCGTACTAGAACTCTTCTTCGCAGACTTAGCTTTACTATTACCTAACAGCGAAGACTGATAGGTTTCTAATGGTCTCATAAGAAAGCATCATGACTCCCCAGGGGGGTCCGGGCAGGATCCGGGGAGAATCCGCGGATCCGCCAGTGACTATGGGGAACGCACCACTGAGGCTGAGGCTGAGGCCCCCAGCGCCGCCAGTGACTATGGGGAATGCACCACTGAGGCTGAGGCTGAGGCCCCCAGCGCCGCCAGTGACTATGGGGAACGCACCACTGAGACTGAGGCTGAGGCCCCCAGCGCCGCCAGTGACTATGGGGAATCCACCACTGAGGCTGATGCTGAGGCCCCCAGCGCCGCCAGTGACTATGAGGAATCCACCGCTGAGGCTGAGGCTGAGGCTGAGGCAGGCTGAGGCTGAGGCTGAGGCAGGCTCAAGCTGAGGCTGAGGCTGAGGTTGAGGCTCACGCTGAGGCTCAGGCTGATGCAGGCTGAGGCTGATGCAGGCTGAGGCTGAGGCCAAGGCTGACGCAGGCTGAGGCTGAGGCAGGCTGAGGTTGAGGCTGAGGTTGAGGCTGAGGCTGAGGCTGAGGTTGAGGCTGAGGCTGAGGCTGAGGCAGGCTGATGCTGAGGCAGGCTGAGGCTGAGGCTGAGGCTGATGCTTGCTGAGGCTGAGGCAGGCTGAGGCTCCGGCCGAGGCTGAAGGCAGACTAAGGCTGCACACGCTGAGGCAGGCTGATGCTGAGGCAGGCTGAGATTCCTGGGTTATTTTTTCAAAGCGAGGAGCCAACTGTACCCCACTTCGTGTTCTTCGTGTTCCCAGAACACACCTCGGGCTCCCCGCCGTCAAGGCGCAACTCCCCCCTGGGGTTCAGGAGGAGTCGGAGGGGGGGAACGGGTGGGAGGAGCAGGGGGACGTGCAGGAGGAGGAGGAGGAGGAGGAGGAGGAGGACGAGCAGGAGGAGGAGGAGGACGAGGACGAGCAGGAGGAGGAGGAGGAGGATGAGGAGGAGCAGGAAAAGGAGGACGAGCCGGAGCAGGAGGAGGACGAGGAGGGGGAGGAGGACGAGCACGAGGAGGAGGACGACCAGGAGGAGGAGGAGAACGCGCCCTGGCCAGGGCGCCCCCCCGTGACCGCTTCTCGCGGCGGGGGGGGGCGCCCCAGAGATTTGCGGAGGTGGTCAGAACGCGCCGAACCGAAGCGCCCCCCCTCGTCCTCCCCCTCCTCCCCCGCCTCCTCCTCCGAAGGCCGAAATGGCTGCGCGGCGACCGGCCGGGGCAGCCGGCCGGGGCAGCCGGCCGCCCTCCCCTCCTCCTCCTCCTCCTCCTCTCCTCCTCCTCCTGGTCGTCCTCCTCCTCCTCCTCCTCCTCCTCCTCCTCTCCTCCCTCCTGCTCGTCCTCCTCCTCCTCCTCCTCCTCCTCGTGCTCCTCCTGCTCATGCTCGTCTGACCACCTCTTCGATCATCCTCCTTGAACCTCCTCCTCGATCCTCCTCCGTCGCCGTCGTCGCCGTCGTCGCCGTCATGACGGCGACGACGACGCGACGACGCACGCCCCTCCAGGGCGCCCCCCCGCCGCAAGCAGCGGTCACGGGGGGGCATCCTGGAGGGGCGCGTTGTGTCTCCCTCTCTGGATTCTGGAGCGCCCCCCCCGCCGCGAGAAGCGGTCACGGGGGGGCGCTCTGGCCAGGGCGCGTTCTGACCACCTCCGCAAATCTCTGGGGCGCCCCCCCCCCGCCGCGAGAAGCGGTCACGGGGAGGCGCCCCCCCCCGCCGCGAGAAGCGGTCACGGCTGAGGCAGGCTGAGGCTGAGGCTGAGGCTGATGCAGGGTGAGGCTGAGGCAGGCTGAAGCTGAGGCCGAGGCTGAAGGCAGACTGATGTTGAGGCTGAAGCAGGCTGAGGCTGAGGCTGAGGCAGGAGGCTGAGGCTGAGGCAGGCTGAGACTGAGGCTGAGGCAGGCTGGCGCTGAGGCTGTGACTGCGACTGCCGTTGCCACTGCGACTGCCATCGCGAATGCGACTACGACTGCGAGAACAGCAGAATTCTATAACAGGATTTTCATCTGAATCTTAAAGGAATGCTTCCAGATATGCTCCTACACATCGCTGTTAGTTTGCTTTGCCGGGATAATTGTTATTGCCATTATTTTTGTTAGTGTCAGTATGGTTGTTGTGATTCGTCTCATTTTTCTTATTATTCTTCATGGTATGAGTATTATTAGTGGTACCATGCTTATATGTCATATAATGATTATTATTCCTCTGTTTGTTACTAGTATTATTTTTCTGCTGGAGATCCTTATGCTGCTTCTTAGTATGACTCCTCCTCCTTCTCATCCCAAACCTCCTCATCCTCCTTTTTCCCCTCCTCCTCCTGTTTTTCCTCCTCCTTCTCCTCCTCTCCCCCCTCCGCCGCCTCCTCCTCCTCTTCCGCCGCGACGTGTTCCTCATCCTCCTCTTCCGCCTCCTTGTCCTCCTCCTTCCTCCTCCTTCCTCCTGTTATATGGTTTCTCCTCCTTCCCCCTGGATCTCCAAAAAAATCCAGAACCATCCGCTGTGGAGCCCCCCAGGAAACTACAGGGCCCAACCCTCCGACTTCGAGCTCGGGCTACTCGCAAGAGCGACCCCCAGGCAAAGGTGACCCCTGACGCGCAGCTCCAAGAGGGCCACGGGGGGGAGGGGCAAGGCAAGCCCAGGCGAGCAAGCCAGTGCTGGGGGACCCCCGTGGGCGCGGCAACGAAGCCCACCCCGTGCAAGGGCCACGTCTTGCACGCAGCCGAACGTCATGCTTTGGGACTTAGGGCTGTATGGGCGGTCTCTCGAAACGTGCTTGGTTTCCGGTTTCAGAGTGCTGTCGTTTGTTGGGTGTCGCACGCGGGCAAGGGATCGAACGCAATCGTGCGGTTATGCGCGGGGACAAATGCTCCGTCACACAAAGAGGTTTGACTGCGTCGCGGCTGTCGCCGTGCGCGAGAACGTGGTGCCAAGAAAAGGCCCGCGCGGAGGCCCCAGGCCGTTGCGCCGAAGCGCCGTCGCGATGTGCAGAAAGAATCGCAGCGCCAGGAGCCCAAGCTGCCATGCAAGACCGCGATCGCGGCGCGCAGATAGGAGGCGCGGCGCCCGGAGTCGTGAAACTCGCGAAGCAAGATGCCAGCTGCCACCCTGCACCGTTGGTGCGGCAAGGGGCGGTGCCCGGTATGCACCGACCTGCAGTGGCCAAGAAAGCACCCGCCCAGCCCGGCGCAGCCCACCCCCCACCCAAACCCCTCCAACCGTCATTTATCCAGGAGGTCCATCCCACCGTCTTGCACTGTCTTGGGGCCCTCCAGGGAAAACGCAGGCGAGGAGCAAATGCCTTCGCAAAAAAACGGCGAGAGGAAATATCTGCTGAGTGGACACGACCTTCCTGGCCTGGTTCGCCGCGCCGATGATATCCACGATTGGGCCGAGTCAATTCGCGTTTGGGTCGGCGAGCAACAAACTCAACGCATCGCGAGCTTCCGAGCGCAATCCGTCGAAGGAGCTCGCGCCACCGCTCCCCGCGACACCCTCGCACATCCTGTCCGAGTGCATGCGCGCGCAAAGCAGCGCCTCAAACGCGGCGGCTTGTTGGCCGCTGATTGTCGCGCCCATCTCATCGCCCAAAACAACTGCGGCGCCGCTGGCACGCTGGGGTGCTCCACGAGAAAGCCCGCCCATGCTCAGACTGGCAAACGAAGCCGAACTGCGGCGCAACGCCACGGCGGGCCTCCCCGGAAACAGGAAGCCCGCGGGCCTCCTCGTGGAGGCGCAGATCCAAATTGCGAAACGCAAGCCCGTCGCGCGTCCGCAGCGAGCGCCAGGCCACTTTACCCTCGCGACTGCGTGAGCCACTGATGGCAGGATCGCCATTACCGCGGCGCGCGCAGGGCATGAGATCAGATGGTCCTTCCACAGGGTGAAGAACATCTGGCCTACGAGACTCGGATCGTTGACGCGCTGGTGAACTGCCCGTGCGTCTCGCCAAGCGCCCCACGCAGGAACCTTCGTGCGCTCGGCAACGGGCAGCGAGCATCTCCGCCTCGTCCAGGAGGGTCGCCCCGCGCGGCGCTCGGGCCACACTCGCGCGCCGCGGGAAGCGCCCGCGCTTCCGCGCCGCCGTCGCCACGGAAAGTCGCAGAGGAAACGCAGAACCCCACCGCGCCAGGGCGCCCCCAGGGAGCCCCCCCCTCCGAGCGGGCCGAGAGAGCCCCGGAGGCACCCCCCAAACGGCGCCGAAGGAAGAGCCAAAAAGGCCCGAGATAATTCAGGGCAGCCCTGATCCGCTCCGAGGGGCGCCCCAGGGGCGCCCCGCAGACGGCCGACGAGACACCGCCATGCACTCCCCAAAACTCCCCAAGCGGTTCAAGAGGGCTTCAAAGGCGCGCGCCGCAACGAGCAGAGAAAAGACCTCAGCGCTTGAAACTGCGCCCCAAGCAATCACTGGCACTCGCGCTGACGCGCCGCGCCGCGCCCTCTTCCTAGAATCACCTCCGAAAATGAACGCGAACAGGCCTGCGCGGCGCCCCCCCCCGGGGCCCCCCAGACCAAAAGCGCGCCGGCAAGGTCCCGGGAGAAGCCGCCAGAGCACCCCAAGGGAGGGCGATTTGTTCGACACCCCTCACGAGGATCGCGGCCTCCGAGGGGGGTGCGCAATCGACTGCCCCCCCCCGCCCTAAGAGGGCCCCAAGAGCCCCCCGCGAGGCCCTGGGGGCCCCCAAGACGCTGCCAAGGAGCCCCAGGAGACTCTAAAGAGGTCCCCAAGCGGCACCCAAGAGGCCCTGAAGAGGGCCCCAGGGCCAGCGGCATGAGCGAAGCGATTAATTAATGCGAACAGGCCCGCGCGGCGTCCCCCAGAAGCCGCCAGATGCCCCGACCTGCTATTGCATTTGATTGGCGATATCCGCGATCGCCCATATTTGCGCCTCGAATGCCGCTCATCATCCGCTCCGACCAGAAGCCGGCAAACTACTGCACCGCGTCGGGGGCGGGCTCTAACAGATGCGCCGAGCACGTTGAACTGCTTTCCCAAGCGGCCCACCCGCGCGCCCGCCCCAATCGTAGCACGACAGCCAGAAGAACGGCCCATACAAGGCCCTTGCGCGAAAACGCGCCACTATGGACACGTCTCGAAAACTCGGCGCAGAACGCCGAGCGCACCCGCCGCGTAAATCCGCGCGCCCGCAACGACGATGACTCCTGAAGAAGCGCTTATCAATGCGCGCTGTCGCGAATGATACAGCGCGCAGCGCTGATCGCGGCGCCCGGCCCAGACGCCGCCATGGCGGCCACTGCGATCGGCACACCTTATGCGCTCAAATGCTGCTGACTGGCCGGCAATCGCCCAGTCGGGAAATGGCCCAGCGACGCGAAGCCAGAATGCGCAACCCAACGCATAGCGTCGCTGCCCTGCTGACGCAGATACCAATACTTGATCTGGGCATGTTCCAGCCTGCTTCCACCAATCGAATTGTTCATACGGCGCTGACGTGAAAAAGGCCTCTCCCACGACCTCGCTGGCCAAGAATCGGCGCCGCGCGCAATATCCCCCCCGCTTCTCGGAAACGACGAGACGAGAAGTCAAGCAGCAGAGCATGCCTCTCATCGAACCCACGGACCAACTCCTACGGGGCCACCCCGCCGTATCTTCACATGCTCGCCCACAAAATCTGCCCCCGCGCATCGGACGATGGCGGAACTGGGTTTAGCGGCAACAGGTTTAGCGACGTGAACCGCCGGGCACCCGCCCCGCCCCATCTTGACAAGACGGAACTGTCGCCGCCCAGAGAAAAGCCAACTGCGGCGGACCTGGTCTAGACAATGCGTGCACTGTCTTTGCACCGGGATCTGATCATTATCCAGCAGCCCTTGCCTGGGGCCCCGGCTAAACAGGGGGAAGGGGGCAAGGGCGGCCCCGTGCCGCTCCACGCAGGAGGCAGGGCGCAGCAATCGCGTGCTGAGCACGCCCATGCGGCTGACTGTCCTCCATTTTCCTGAGCACGGTAAATCCTCTTAGAGGAACTCTGCAGTGAAATGTTGCACGCGCACGCGAACAGGTCTGCAATGAGGCCAGGCGGCGCTAGAGGCTTGGAGCCTCAGCCTCGAAGACTTTCGAAACCAGAGCCACCCCCGAATTCGGGCGCCCGCCGGACAGAAAAGGAGGCACGTCATTGCGTCTGGCAAGGAGGGGAGGGGGTAGGGTTGGGCGGAAAGTGCCCAGCAGATATTGAGGGCAGGGCGTTGGACGCCCAGTTCGGCGTTTGCTCATGCAAAAAGCACCAGTTCTTTCCGCGGCGCATACGGCGATAGAAGATCAAAGTATCCGGGCCCCGCGCGACTGAATAGGGGGCGCGCGCGGACTCGGAAAGTTGGCCCGTGGGAGCAGACATCCATAACTACATGATGGCAAATGCCCACTACTGACGAATTCGGGCAGATTCCACAGATCACTCGCGCACGGGTTCTCCAGAACCCACTCGATATTTCTATTATTCAGCTCGCAAATGATTTCCACGACGGAACCCGCGATGCTAATTCCTTCAAAGAGACGCGCTGAAGCGCGCGCACCGGTCTGCCAGGCTCGCTGCGATACCCCCCCGTGTATTATCCTGGACAACAAGCGCAGCAGCCCTGCGGGCGGGGCGAGGCCACGCCCTGGGCAGACCTTAACGTCGCCTCATATTGCCGGCACCCCAAAGCGCAAGGCTTCTCGACCGACCATCCCAAATCTACACAAACCCCCAGAACAAATTATCCTGGCGAAGGACCCAACCATATGCAGTTGTGAGTACCGCAACTGTAGGTATCTTCTTTGGTGGCACTCCCTATGGGGCCACGAACTGCATGAGGGGCGCGCCGAAATGTGGCGGGGTACACAACGCAAAAGAATACGATAGGTCTGATTATGAAAAAAATGAACGCGGGCGAGTCAGAGCGCGAGGGAGCCTGAGCGTGAATGGGTCTGCGTGCGAGTGAGTATATTTGCATGATGCGATCATGGCTACGCCTAATGTAAATGCATATGAATGTGAATGGCTCGAGCACGCCTGTCCGAACACTCGCGACACTGGGCGCGGCCGCCGCAGGCAGCTTCCGCGGGAACCCCGACGGCAGCGCCCGCGCGCCGCGACGCCCATGCGAGGATCGCGCCCGTTTTCGTCCCTTCTTTTCCTCCCTCTTTGCCCGCGCACTCCAAAAATCCAAAGCTGCGGGCGCAGCGCAGCGCGGAGTCCACGCGACGCGCGCCGGTCGCCCCAAGCGGGGCCCCAACGACGCGCGCGGGTCGCCCCCGGCGGGGTCTTGGACGGTGGCACTGGGGCCTTCGGTGGAGCTCCCTATGGGGCCACGAAACGTGCGAGGGGTGTGCCGAGGTGGATGGGGGTGACGCATGTGGAGTGACGCATGCGGGCGGTGGCACTGAGGCCTTCGGTGGAGCTCCCTATGGGGCCACGAAACGTGTGAGGGGTGTGCCGAATTGGGTGTGGGTGACGCATGCGGGCGGTGGCGCTGGGGCCTTCGGTGGAGCTCCCTATGGGGCCACGAAACGTGTGGGGGGTGTGCCGAATAGGGTGTAGGTGACGCATGCGGGCGGTGGCACTGGGGCCTTCGGTGGAGCTCCCTATGGGGCCACGAATCCGTAGAGGGGTGTGCCGAATTGGGGGCGTGCGTGACGCATGCGGCGGTGGCACCGGGGCCTTCGGTGGGGCTCCCTATGGGGCCACGACACGTGTGAGGGGTGTGTCGAATTGGGTGTGGGTGACGCATGCGGGCGGTGGCACTGGGGCCTTCGGTGGGGCTCCCTATGGGGCCACGAAACGTATGAGGGGTGTGCCGAATTGTCAGTGGGTGACGCATGCGGGCGGTGGCACTGGGGCCTTCGGTGGAGCTCCCTATGGGGCCACGAAACGTGCGAGGGGTGTGCCGACTTGGCAGTAGGTGACGCATGCGGGCGGTGGCACTGGGGCCTTCGGTGGAGCCCCCTGTGGAGCCACGAAACGTGTGATGGGTGTGCCGAATTGGGCGGGGGTGACGCATGTGGACGGTGGCGCTGGGGCCTTCGGTGGAGCTCCCCATGGGGCCACGAAACGTGCGAGGGGTGTGCCGAGGTGGATGGGGGTGACGCATGCGGGCGGTGGCACTGGGGCCTTCGGTGGAGCTCCCTATGGGGCCACGAAACGTGTGAGGGTGTGCTGACTTGAATGTAGGTGACGCATGCGGGCGGTGGCACTGGGGCCTTCGGTGGAGCTCCCTATGGGGCCACGAAACGTGTGAGGGGTGTGCCGAATTGGGTGTAGGGACGCATGCGGGCGGCGCCTGGGGCCTTCGGTGGAGCTCCCTATGGGGCCACGACACGTGTGAGGGGTGTGCCGATTGGGTGTAGGTGACGCATGCGGGCGGTGGCACTGGGGCCTTCGGTGGAGCTCCCTATGGGGCCACGAAACGTGCGAGGGGTGTGCCGAATTGGGCGTGCGTGACGCATGCGGGCGGCGGCACTGGGGCCTTCGGTGGAGCTCCCTATGGGGCCACGAATCCGTCTGAGGGGTGTGCCGAATTGGCAGTAGGTGACGCATGCGGGCGGTGGCACTGGGGCCTTCGGCGGAGCTCCCTATGGGGCAACGAAACGTGTGGGGGGTGTGCCGAATTGAATGTAGGTGACGCATGCGGGCGGTGGCACTGCGGCCTTCGGTGGAGCTCCCTATGGGGCCACGAAACGTGTGAGGGTGTGCCGAATTGGGTGCAGGTGACGCATGCGGGCGGTGGCACTGGGGCCTTCGGTGGAGCTCCCTATGGGGCCACGACACGTGTGAGGGGTGTGCCGATTTGGGTGTAGGTGACGCATGCGGGCGGTGGCACTGGGGCCTTCGGTGGGGCCCCCTATGGGGCCACGAAACGTGCGGGGGGTGCGCCGAATTAGGTGTAGGTGACGCATGCGGGCGGTGGCACTGGGGCCTTCGGTGGAGCTCCCTATGGGGCCACGAAACGTGTGAGGGATGATGACAGCGATCATGGCGATGATTATAATGACAGCGATGATGATGATGATGATGATGATGATGATGCGAATGATGATGATGATGCTGACGATGATGATGATGATGACGATGATGGTGATGATGATGGCCGTGAGGATTATGACGATAATGGTGAAGGCGGTGATGATGACGACGATGATAGTGATGATGGCGACGATGGTGATGATGACGACCATGATGGTGCTGATGATGATGACGATGACGACGACGATGATGATGGCGACGACGATGATGATGAGAGGGAGGACGGAGGAGGGGGGAGGAGGAGGGGGCAGCGGGAGGAAGGAGGGAGACGCGGGGCACTGTCTCTTCAAAACGAGGACCCAACACCACAGGGTGGCTGGGAAAAAACGAACAACTGACGAGGCTTCACGCCGCGCGGACGCGCATGGACATCGGGGCCTCTCGTCCGAAGCAGATGTCGTGAAAAAACCGTCTGCGTGACTGAGGAGGCCCAGCCCCCCCGGCGCCAGATCGCTGGCCGACCGGTTCACTGGCGCGGCATCATCGCCGCGACGAGGGGTTCAGTCCGCGGCCCGCCCTTCACGTCTCTGCATCGCCCCTGTCACTGTCGGTCGGGGCTCGCCCCGCTGTGGAAAGCACCAAGAATCGCTCGCTGCAGCAGCCCGATACGGCGGCTGGGGATCCTGAACTGCTGCGGGATATCTGCGCAGACGCGAAGATGCCGCGCTGCGGCGGCGCCCCGCGGAGCAGCGCCACTGCCCGCGCGCCCGGCGCGCGCCTGCACCACCCCATCGCGCGGGCCTCGCTGGGAAGTTGGCACTCGGGCGCGAGCCGCTTCCAAGTGCGCGGCCAAAGCCCCCCTCCGCCACGCTCGGGAGGGAAACGGCTACAACGACGATGACGACGACGGCGACGACGATGACGATGATGACGACGGCGTCGACGGAGATAACGGCGAATGATGTCGACAATTCTGACAGTACTAACTACGATGACGACCCTGATGGCCGCGATGACGCGCGGGGAGATGAGGGGTTGCATTACCCCCGACATCACCACGCGCTTCACAAGAGCCGCAATCCGGCGGCGCACGGCAGCCGCCCCCTCGGCGCAGCAGCGATTGGGCGCCGGGCCGAGGCGCCGCCGAAGCTGGGGGGCATTTGGCCGACGCCGACCGCCGCCAGAGAAGCAGCGGACCCAGCCCACGCGCGCGGCCCAATCGCGCACTCAGGAGAGAGAGAGAGAGAGAGAGAGAGAGAGAGAGAGAGAGAGAGAGCCCTCAGCAGGCAGCGAAGAGAAGACGATCTGCACGCCTGCCCTGGTCCAAAGCCGAGATCGTAGTCCATGCGCGCGCGGCGATCCCAGTGCGCAACGCTGCCTGGCGCGAACCAAATAACGCCCGTGCACCAAACGCAGCGCTAGGCCGCGAGTACTCAACATGCACACCATGCCTCGCCTCATTCCCCGCGCAAGCCCTGCCGCCACCGCCCTGCCCCCAGGAAGCACCCCGCGATGATTGGTCACGCGTGGGCGCTGGCGGAGACGACCATCTCCCGCGCCCCGCGCCAAGCATTTGGGGCCGAGATCGGCGCGCGAACAGGCTGGCGGAACTAGCAGCGGCGATAGGCCAGTTCGCTATCCCATATTTGAAGACCACTGCGCGGCCAGCGGGGCGCTGCGTCTCGAGGGCAAGGGGCCCGTATTCGAGAGCACCTGCAGTACGAGCAACATGAGAGGGATGCCATCAACGCCACCGACACCCCCGCCTCCACCGCCAGCAGAGCCACGCAAAAGAAAACCATGCCTCGCGACCCGATTCAGGAAACCTGGGACCTCCCACATCATGACGATGATAGGGGATGGTGATGTTGATCTGCGCGTCTGAAAAATCTGGCTTTCCCTGCGCGACACAGCCCCCCGAAACTGAGGCATTTCCCTCCGGCGCCGCAGTCGCGAGCCTCCACCGGCGCCGAGGGCGCACTCGCAGACGACCGGACTGAAAGCGATGCGGCCATCTGGAGCAACTGCCGAGGCTAGCCCAGGTCTCGCAATGAAAGCTGCCACGGTCGCCCGGCCAACCGCAGACAAGCCTGCTCGGGCTGGCGCGGCGCAGAGACCTCCTGAGCGCAGCAACAACCGGGCTGGGCCCGGTGCGCTACTCCTACCCAAGACGCCAAGACGATCCCGACCGCCCTTGAAAACCACGCCCCTGGTTCACCTCAGCAACAGAGCTGCCCGCGGCGGAGGGCGGCCCCGATGGCGCATGAAACCTCCCAGAGCGGAGCAAGAGGATGCCACCGTAGTTCCACCTCGGCACGGAGAATGAACCCGAGCGTCTGGGGCCCCGCCACGCGCCCGCGATCTCGCCTCCGCCGCCCAGTGCACGGCCTGAGACAGTGCATCGACATGGGCGGCCAGCCTGGCCCTGGCGCCGCCCGCTGCTCTGAAGAAGTCGCCGCGCCATCACTGGCCAGCGGGTTGACGAGGGCCACGGCCGATCCCTGAAGTGCTCACTAGACACCAGCGCAGCTGCCGCGCGACATCAGCAACGGCCGAGCCGCACCCGATGCGTCGCCTGCCTCGGCGGCGCGGAGACGGCCTCGAGCACCTCGGGGCGGCGCCCCGCGGCCTCGGCCCACCCCCGCGCGACGCGCTGCGCGCCGAGAAGGCCCTGATGGCCGCGAAGCGAGCCGCGGCGGGGCATCCGGGATCTTGCACCCGTAGCTCCACCCTGGCGCGGAGGGCGATCCAAAGCATCCGAAGCAAGCCTCCTGCGCTTGCGGCTCCGACTCCGACCTCGAGCACAGGCCGACGCTTCGCTGAAGAATGGACACCCCGGCAGCCGGCAACACACACACACACACACACGCACACACACACACGCACA
The DNA here is from genome assembly GCA_963575745.1 of Prorocentrum cordatum. NCBI lineage: Eukaryota > Dinophyceae > Prorocentrales > Prorocentraceae > Prorocentrum > Prorocentrum cordatum. Next base: position 415,743 of record CAUYUJ010001925.1, on the reverse strand, counting down.
CACGCACACACGCACACACACACACACACACACACACACAACGCCCCCCCCCCCCACCCGCCGCTGAGAGATGAAGGCCGGCCCCTCCAAGACGCTCGCAGCACTGATGGCGCGGAGCGAGTGGCATCCAGCAACCGCTACCACTGTTCCGAGACGCCTCCTCATCCCGCGCAATGGTTCGCCCGGACGCGCCGGCGGGCCCCGCCCCTGCCGGCTGCAGACCTGTCTTCGCCCTGCGCAGCGCTGCCCTCCGACGGTCGTCGGGGGGCCCTACCGCGCTGCTTTGCTAGGCCAGCCATTCTGTCGCTGACGCAAAACTTGCGGGCCTTCCAGAGCTCGCGCCACTCGCGCGCATCGATCGCCCCACGTGAGGGGGGCTCAGGCGGCGGCGGCCGAGGCCCTCCCCCCTCGCTCCACGCCCCATGCCTCCGCGCCTGAACTTCGGCTGGCATCGCTGCTACGCCGCGCGACCTAGCTCGAGCCGGCGATGCCGCTGCAGGCGCTACCAGCGATGACTGATGCTAGCGCAGCTGGCACTCGCGCTGCCGGAGCGGCCGCAGCGCCCCCACGGGCGCCGTCGGGCCTCTCGCTCCGCGCGCCAGGCGCCCGGCCGGAGACCGACGCCGCCCCCGCCGCGAGCGGGGCCGCCGCACACATCGGGCCGCTGCCCCCCCCAGACCCGCCCCGCAGACAACGCGCCCGCCAGCGCGCCGCCCCGACCCGCGCGCTGCGCGCGCGCCCGCGCTGCGCCGCCGCGGCCGACATCCCGGCGCGCGCCCCGCGCCCGCAATCGGGAAAGCTGCGCGAGCCCCCGCGGCCCCACACGCAGCCAACCTAATCGCGCCCAGCCTCGACGAGCCCAGGTCGCCCACGCCCGCCCCCCACAGCGAGCATCTCACCCATCGCCTCTCAGCAGAGCGGCGTCGATCCAGCGGGGCGCCCTGCGCCCCAGACGACCCCGCCAGACGCCCCACCCCATCGGCGCCTCGTCGGCCGGGCGCATCTTGCACCCCAGCCTCGCCCTCGCGTCCGCGCGGCGGTTGCCCCCGCGCCGCCCGCCCTCGACGCGCGACGCCTGATCGCGGCCACCGCCCAGCCGCCGCGGGCCGAGGCCGAGGCGGGGCACACCCAGCCGCGGTCCCTGAAGAGGTCGCCCGCCAGAGGCTGCCCGACGAGGTCGCCCTCTCCTCGGTCGGCGGCGAAGCCGTCGAGGCGCCAGCCCCCCCCACCACGGCACGTTCCTCGCGCAGCCCACGCTGGCCATGGCCGCCGCGGCCCCGAAGGGTGCACGGCCTGGGCGCCCCCGCGCCGCCGTCGAAATTGCGCCCCCCCCCCCCCCCCCCCTCGGCCCGCAGGGCAGTCGCAGCCGGGCATTGCAACGCGAGGCACCGAACAGCACAACGGGCGTCGGAGCCCCTCAGCCACCAGGGAAAACGACGCCAGAGGGGCCCTCCAAGACGCCCTGGAGCCACTGGCCACGCGCAGCCCGCCATGGCGTCCTTCGCGGAGATGATATCCTTGATCATGAAAAGGCTCCATCTCTGGCCCAGACGGCGGCACCCAACGCGCGCGCCTGATGATGAACATGGCGATGTCGACAATGCTGCTGGCGTCGTAGATGATGATTGTTTCGGTGCGAATGTTGGCGTTGATGCTGACGTTTATGAAGATGGTGTTCATGACGGTGGCGATGCGGAATCGACTGTTGACGCTGGCACTGTCGATGTCGACGCTGATGATATTTATGTTGTTTCAACCTTCCCACACTATCTGAACGCACTTCTGTTCTGGGCCCACGCTTTCTGCAAAGCTCGGTGTCTGCTGCAATGGCAGCGGACCGGGGCCTCGAAAACACCGCGGCGGGCACAGGACTGCCCGCTTGATTTTTGGGAGCGAGCGCGAACGGGTGCTTCGCGCGCAGGGGCGCGACGCCAGGCAGCGTCGGGCGTCAGCAGTCCTTTGAAACTGAAAAGGAAAGAGAGACATGAATGGCGCCGGCACAGTTCACAATCGGCCCCAGCCAAGTCCTGATAATGGTTCGTGCACGTGGGCGGCGTCGATAATGCATCAGATCGCCAAGGTCATTGCCCACGCCCCCTTGTACGCATCCGAACGCAACACCACGATTTATGATGTAAAACCTCGCAATCGTACATACACCTAGACAGGCAACGCGCACCTGTACAAAGCCGATATACATCTTCGCACGCTTCACACTATACATGAAAAGCCCATGATTTTGACAACTTCGACTAGACGCGGCAAAGGGAGCCATGTCGAGATCCTGCGAAGGAGGCCAGACTCGGGGCACCAAGCGAAGTCCAAATGGTCCAGCGAGGCGGGGGCCTTCCAGAGCCTTCTCTGGACCTTCATCCCAGGGAATTCCGCGGGGATCGCTGAGGCGATGGCCAAACAGTCGTCGCGCAAACTTCGCATCTGATGCAGGGGCGATGCGCGACGCCACCCCCCCACCCCAATGTCCGTGCCGCGCACGCATCGCCCCCCAGGCCCGCCTTCATCCTTCCCTGCGACGTCATTACGCCCAGCTTGGTTTTCACAGCCGCAAAAGCCGAGCAGCGCGTGGCACCACGGAGCTGCGCTGCGCGGGTACGCGCAACGAGCGCAGGAAATTCGAAGCGAGGCCGAGGGGCTTAAATCACCTGGCATAGCGCTCGAGGAAGAAACCCTGGGAGCGGCCGCCCGCAATTGCAAGCTCCCGCCGCATATCTCATGACGCTCGCGCGCGGGCGGGTCGAACTGCACGGCATGCAGAAGTGCAGAGAGGCAAAGAGAGAAGACTCTCACACATCTGTCACGGCCAAGCCGAAGCCTAGGTAGCGGGGCAGTCGCACGCGGCTCTGAAATTTGCGCGTCGCTTCCACCCATGCACGAACGCCGCCTCCACCACCATGAGAACAACTCTGCGTGTGAGAAAAGACCTGGGGAGGAACAAAGCGTGCGAAGGCCCCTCTTCCAAGCAGCTCGAGCCAGGGCCACGCACACCGCCATAGCAAATCGCTGGCTCTCTATTCGTCGAACCTTCACATCACATCGTACAGCCTTGAGCAAACATGGCTACGAATGAGGAGGAGGAGGAGGAGGAGGAAGAGGAGGAAGAGGAGGAGGAGGAGAAGAAGGGAGAGGAGGAGGAGGAGGAGGAGGAGGAGGAGGAGAACGACCAAAAAGCACTGAGAACGCTGAGGCGGGCCACCGTTGTCTCGATCAGCCGCCTCCGAGCATCGACATCAGCATCCTCCTCTGAAGGCCAATACGGTATGGCTGTGTTTGCTCTGTCGCCACGGCGGCCCCGGCATTACACCATGCCATGCAAACGGATAGCGTGTCGCTCCGCTCCGCGTGGCGGGATGCTGGGAAAGGTTCAGGCCGAGTTCCCTCCTGGTCCTCTTTGGATCCTCCTCCTCCTCCTCCTCCTCCTCCTCCTCCTCCCCCTCCTCCTCCTCCTCCTCCTCCTCCTCCTCCTCCTGCTTGGGCGTCCGCGCGCGGTTGGCGTGTCGCGCCGAGACCGTGGTGGGCCGGAACCGGCGGCTCGACGCGCGGAGGACACGTTCCGGGCCGCAACCCCCACGGGAAGAGGAGGAGGAGGAGTTAAAAGCGTCAGGGGCTTCGCACGTGCAGACAGCAGGGGGAGACACATGATACAAACATCCCCAATCTTGTATCACCGTAGTTTTTTGGTTCAGGCGCTTGGGAAGGCGTAACCACGGCCTCACGTCCTAACGCGTGAGGCGCCGAACCTCTGACATAGCCTTGAGTCGTACTGCAAGAAAGTTCGAGGAGGAGGAGTTAAAGCGTCAGGGGCGGAGTTCGCTCGACCCCGCTCTCCCCTGCACCAGGCCGGTGACGGTCCTCGCGGCCCTCCGGACCAAGCCAATCAGAGCCAGCACGTAAGAGCCAGCGCGCACGAAAAAAACATGACGATGCGTCGGAGGGTCTGTTCACTGGGACTGGCATGGGCCAGGAGGAGGAGGAGGAGAGGGAACGTTGACTTCAAGAACTAATTATGGGACCTCTCATGGGGCGCTCTCTGCCCGTACGTAATCTCATGGCAGATCTAGCAGTGGTCACGAGAGCGCCTCAGGACGATCAAACGTCGAACCTCTGAACCTCTGAACCTCCGGGGATGGATGAGGAGAAAAGAGCAGCACCTGTCAGCAGCCGAAGTGCCGCCGCTCCAGTGCCGCGGCAGGAGCCGTCCTCGCCTTGGCACCCCTGGCCCCCGCTACAGTCGAAACCCGGGCACAAGAAGACCGCCCGTCGAGAACACGAGCTCCTCCGCTGAAAGCCCACAGCTCCATGGAGGCACGTCAAACGGAAACCACCCCGAGGTGGAGAGCCCAAGCACGAAGAACCGCAGGGGTACCCTTCCCACACCAGGGCTGCTGTGAACTCTCGTTCCAGCTGCATGTCCATTGGTCGGCACATACGGTAAGAAATCCGCCGACCCCTTGGGGATCATCGGCGTGTGAGATGCTTCCCCCTCCCCAAACCCCTCCCCCGGGAGCCTGGTCCGGTCGATTTGGAGGGGGGGGGGGGGTCCGGGACGAGCGATCCACGGGGCTTTTCCTGGCCCAAGAGGGCCTCAAGACGGGCCACGAAGCCCCCAAGAGGCTTCCAAGACGGCCCACGAAGGCTCCGAGACGCCAAACGACCGCTCCAAGACGCCCACGATGGCCCCAAGACGGGCCAAGAGGTCTCCAAGACGGCTTGAGGTCCCAAATGAGCTTCCCAAGAGGGCCCAAAGAGTCTAAAATTGCTGATTTTCCAGAGTGTTTTTCGATGTTTTTTCCTGTTCCGCCTTTCCGGCTTCCCGACGCTCCAAGACGCGCGAAGAGGCCCCAAAGATAGCCCCAAGATGGCCCAAGACTCCCCCAAGATGGCCTCCAGACGGCCCAAGACGGCCCCAAGACGGCCCAAGAGGTCCCCAAGACGGCCCAAGAGGGCCGATTTGAAGGGGGGGGGGTCCGGGACGAGCGATCCACGGGGCTTTTCCTGGCCCAAGAGGGCCTCAAGACGGGCCACGAAGCCCCCAAGAGGCTTCCAAGACGGCCCACGAAGGCTCCGAGACGCCAAACGACCGCTCCAAGACGCCCACGATGGCCCCAAGACGGTCCAAGAGGTCTCCAAGACGGCCTTGAGGTCCCAAATGAGCTTCCCAAGAAGGCCCAAAGAGTCTAAAATTGCTGATTTTCCAGAGTGTTTTTTGATGTTTTTTGCTTTTCCGCCTTTCCGGCTTCCCGACGCTCCAAGACGCGCGAAGAGGCCCCAAAGATAGCCCCAAGATGGCCCAAGACTCCCCCAAGACGGCCTCCAGACGGCCCAAGACGGCCCCAAGACGGCCCAAGAGGTCCCCAAGACGGCCCAAGAGGGCCGATTTGGAGGGGGGGGGGGTCCGGGACGAGCGATCCACGGAGCTTTTCCTGGCCCAAGAGGGCCTCAAGACGGGCCACGAAGCCCCCAAGAGGCTTCCAAGACGGCCCACGAAGGCTCCGAGACGCCAAACGACCGCTCCAAGACGCCCACGATGGCCCCAAGACGGGCCAAGAGGTCTCCAAGACGGCCTTGAGGTCCCAAATGAGCTTCCCAAGAAGGCCCAAAGAGTCTAAAATTGCTGATTTTCCAGAGTGTTTTTCGATGTTTTTTCCTTTTCCGCCTTTCCGGCTTCCCGACGCTCCAAGACGCGCGAAGAGGCCCCAAAGATAGCCCCAAGATGGCCCAAGAGTCCCCCAAGACGGCCTCCAGACAGCCCAAGACGGCCCCAAGACGGCCCAAGAGGTCCCCAAGACGGCCCAAGAGAGCCGATTTGGAGGTGGGGAGGGGTCCGGGACGAGCGATCCACGGGGCTTTTCCTGGCCCAAGAGGGCCTCAAGACGGGCCACGAAGCCCCCAAGAGGCCTCCAAGACGGCCCACGAAGGCTCCGAGACGCCAAACGACCGCTCCAAGACGCCCACGATGGCCCCAAGACGGGCCAAGAGGTCTCCAAGACAGCCTTGAGGTCCCAAATGAGCTTCCCAAGAGGGCCCAAAGAGTCTAAAATTGCTGATTTTCCAGAGTGTTTTTCGATGTTTTTTCCTGTTCCGCCTTTCCGGCTTCCCGACGCTCCAAAACAGGCAAAGAGGCCCCAAAGATAGCCCCAAGATGGCCCAAGAGTCCCCCAAGACGGCCTCCAGACGGCCCAAGACGGCCCCAAGACGGCCCAAGAGGTCACCAAAACGGCCCAAGAGGGCCGATTTGGAGGGGGGGAGGGGGCCGGGACGAGCGATCCACGGGGCTTTTCCTGGCCCAAGAGGGCCTCAAGACGGGCCACGAAGCCCCCAAGAGGCTTCCAAGACGGCTCACGAAGGCTCCGAGACGCCAAACGACCGCTCCAAGACGCCCACGATGGCCCCAAGACGGGCCAAGAGGTCTCCAAGACGGCCTTGAGGTCCCAAATGAGCTTCCCAAGAAGGCCCAAAGAGTCTAAAATTGCTGATTTTCCAGAGTGTTTTTCGATGTTTTTTCCTTTTCCGCCTTTCCGGCTTCCCGACGCTCCAAGACGCGCGAAGAGGCCCCAAAGATAGCCCCAAGATGGCCCAAGACTCCCCCAAGACGGCCTCCAGACGGCCCAAGACGGCCCCAAGACGGCCCAAGAGGTCCCCAAGACGGCCCAAGAGGGCCGATTTGGAGGTGGGGAGGGGTCCGGGACGAGCGATCCACGGTGCTTTTCCTGGCCCAAGAGGGCCTCAAGACGGGCCACGAAGCCCCCAAGAGGCCTCCAAGACGGCCCACGAAGGCTCCGAGACGCCAAACGACCGCTCCAAGACGCCCACGATGGCCCCAAGACGGGCCAAGAGGTCTCCAAGACAGCCTTGAGGTCCCAAATGTGCCAAGAGGGCCCAAAGAGTCTAAAATTGCTGATTTTCCAACGTGTTTTTCGATGTTTTTTCCTGTTCCGCCTTTCCGGCTTCCCGACGCTCCAAAACAGGCAAAGAGGCTCCAAAGATACCCCCAAGATGGCCCAAGAGTCTCCCAAGACGGCCTCCAGACGGCCCAAGACGGCCCCAAGACGGCCCAAGAGGTCACCAAGACGGCCCAAGAGGGCCGATTTGGAGGGGGGGCGGGGGCCGGGACGAGCGCAGCACGGCCGGGACGAGCGGTTCCAGGGCTTTTCCGGGCCCACGAGGGCCTCAAGACGGGCCAAAAAGCCCCCAAAAGACCTCCAAGACGGCCCACGAAGGCCGCGAGACGCCAAACGACCGCTCCAAGACGCCCAAGATGGCCCCAAGACGAGCCAAGAGGACTCCAAGACGGCCCCCGAGGTCCCAAACAACCCTCCCAAGAGGGCCCCAAGAGTCTACAATTGTTGATTTTCCATGGTGTTTCTCTATGTTTTTTGCTTTTCCGCCTTTTCGGCTTCCCGACGCTCCAAGACGGCCAAAGAGGCCCCATAGACAGCCCCAAGATGGCCCAAGAGGCCCCCAAGACGGCCTCCAGACGGCCCACGACGGCCCCAACACGGCCCAAGAGGTCCCCAAGACGGCCCAAGAAGGCTCCAAGACGGCACCAATAGGGGCCCAAGAGGGCGACCAAACATGTTGAAACTCTAGTGTTCTGCCCCCAGGAGCCCCAGGGGGCCACAAGAGTGCCCCAAGAGGCCCCCAGAGGCCCTCACGAGGCCGCCCAGACGCCCCAAGGAACCACCAAGAAGCACCCCAAAGGCTCCGAAACGGCCCCCGAGTGGCTCCAAAACTCGCGGTGTCGCCGTCCGCTCGGACCTCCCCGCGGAACTGCCCGAGACCCTCTGGCGGTGGCGGCGAACAGACACCAAACAAATATCACTCGCCTTTTCACCCCTTCGCAGCTTCTACTACCCCCAGATTGGCATAAACAAGGGGTCGGCGGTGTGGCGTAAGCCTAAGAATCTGGATATACAGAATCTGGGGGCACATCCTTCGTCGAGTCCGATCTTCGCAAGGTTGTCCAGGACTTTGCGGACCCCCTCGGGAGGTAAAAAACTGTCGTGGGGCACTCCTGGGCAGGCCTGTCTCCCATGTGGCGTGCCTACTGTACACCAATCCTGGCCATGCTGATGCTTGGCCAAAGCTTGGTGCGCACGCCTACCCCCACCTCCTCTACCCGTGCAAGAATATGGCGGGATGTGTTTGGCCGGTTCGGCCTCCCGGGGCCATCCAACATTGAAAATTGACGCGGAATCCTACTCTGGTCTGGAAGAAGGGGTCTGGATCTGTGAGGATGAGCAAGGAGGGTGTGTGCACCAATCCTGAGCCCCGAATGAACCCACCCTCCGACCCCGCCCACGACGTCTGCCTCTGGCGGAGGAGCAGACGGGAATGGAAGATCGCGCCTCGGCGATGCGCCGGCGACGGCGGGGTCTTGAGAACTGTCGTCATTCTCAGCCCCAGCGAGGCCTTGCACGGCCCTGGGACAATCTGAAAAAATCGGCTCCAGACGAAAGGCTGGTTCGGCGGTGGACAAACCTCCCTTTAGTAAACCTTCCTTTAGTGAAAACGACCTAGGGCCGAAACCGACGGACCTGGACCCGCAAAAATGACGGCCGCGACGCCCTCTCGCGAACCGAAAACGGCCAATTCCTTGATCGACGTGTCCGGGTAGGAGGTCTGTCCACCTCCGACCGGTGCTGCGGGAAGGCCTCGGGGCCCAGGAGCCGCCTCCCTCGGGACGCGCCTGCGCGCCCGGGGGCCGAGGAGAACTCGGGCTCGCCGCCCGTGCATCGGGCGGATGCGGCGCGACCCTCCGCCCCCGCCTCCGCCGGCGGCGCCCTCGCGCTGCGCTCGCCGGCCCCCGCCGGAGAAGAGGCGTCGGCGCCGCACCTCGAGAGGCGGAAGGCCCCTGCGGGAGGGGGCGCCGGCGCGAGGCGAAGAGACTCTGGCGCGCCTCCTCGAAGGCGAGGCCCTCTCTGGGGCACCCCATGGGAGAGGCTTGGGCGGATCTGGGGCGCCCACGTGGTGCCGCGCCCCGCCCTGGGCCGGCGCCCTCCACCACCGCTGGTGCCAGGACGTGCCCCTCGCCTCACTCGAGGGTCGGGGTCCCCTGGGCGTTTTTTCGGATGCTCTCTGTTGTGCTGCCGCGTCGTTCGCGCTCCAGCCCGCACCGGAATCGCTGATCTAACTACAACAAAAAAAACGACACGAACACGGAGTCATCCGCCCCTCCTGCCATCCACCCTTTAAATTCATCCCCAGCTCCTCCATGGGAGGTTGCTACGGGTGCCAGGTGTGGTGGCTTGGAGGTCCAGGCAGCCTTTTGGGAATGTGAGCCCTGCCCTGCTCCTGGCTGGCGCTGGCAGCTGCACCCCAGGCACCATCGTATTAAGTGAGGCTGAACACCAAACACTGACCGCGGGCGCTGCGCGACGCCACGCCACGCCGACCGTCCCCGCGGGCTAGCATTCAACAACATGCAAAGAAGTCTGACATGCAAATCGTCAAGCTGGCAAGACGCCGTTCTTCAAACTGCACGCCCTGCCTGAAATGTCCAGGAGAACGTGGTGAGACATATGATGAAAAGAACAGACACGACGTATTGAACCGGCGGCATGATCATCGCCGTTTTCCTGTAATACGCGTGTTCAGTGACAGTGCAGAGTCATCACGGGAAGCGTCCTTTTGCGTCCTGGGCTTATCAGATATCAGACGTTCTTAGTACGCGCTGCGCAAATCAATCGTGGCGTGCGTGCGTTTGCGCGTGCGCGCGCGAGCGTGGAATGTGTGCATGTGCGTCCGTGCGTGGTGGTCTGCGGCGCTGCTGTGTTGTGCCGTGCTGCTCTGCCGTGCTCCTGCGGTCTGCGTGAACATATGTTGCCTCCATGTGTGTGCGTGTGTGCGTGTGTGTGTGTGTGTCTGTGTGTGCGTGTGCGTGTGCGCGTGCGTGTGCGTGTGCCTGCGTGCGCGTGCCTGTGTGCGTGTGCCTGTGCATGCGGCTGTGTAAATGGATGTTCTGGGTGTTTTGCCGTGCTTCTGCTTGTTAAAGTAAAAGTTAAAGACGGGGCCTTCAAGGCAAGGGGTGGCCAGAACACAGGCAGGGCCAGACGGGGCCCGCGTCCCCGAAAGAGGCCGAGCCCAGGCGGGCACCTAGGGCGGCGGAGGCCTACACGCACAGGGGAGCAGCAGGCGCAGGCCACATCGATGCACTATACCACTCACTCACTGCGTGTTCTGCGGGGCCGAGGGCCGTCGTCGCCCGCGCGTGGCTCACCGCTGATGCTGCGACGCCGCAGGAGAGCGGTGCTGCGGGGTCTGCCACCCCGCCGCCGCCGCCGCTTGACGAGACCGTGCCCGCCGGAGGGCAGGTCGTGCGGGCCGTGGGCCCGCTGTCGGGGTGTGCTGCCGGCGCCGAGGCGCCGCCGCTGCTGCGGAGAGTCCGCTTTGCAGATGCCCCGCACGTTTTCGAGATTGGGAGCTGCTCGGGCATGCGTGCGATCCTTCGGCGGGGGAGCGCGCCGCGGTTTCTGGGCCCCGCCTGGGCGCGCCGCGCAAATGCCGTAGGGCGGCGAGGTACGCGGCGGCGGCGGCTGCGACACTGGCTGGATGTTCGGCATCTGGCGGCTCTTCAACCGAGCACGAGGTGTCCGCGTCGGCCTCGCCGTCAAGGATCACGTCGTCGACATCAGATCCCTCAGCATGTCCCGAGACGGGAGGCAACAGCGCGCGGCCTGCAGCACCTCCAGGGACCTCCTGCACCCCGAAGGCGGCGGCGACGGAGCAGGAAGAGTACACCACCGCGCCGCGCGAAAACCGCAAGCCCTCGCACACGTGCAAACAGAATGGCTCAGCCGAAGATCTCAGCGGCGCGCGCTGCCGCGGCGGCAGACCGCCCGCGAGCTTCAGCAAAGGCTCGGCCTCGCAGATCTCCACGTCGATGTCCAGGCCTCCGAGCCGAGAGACACCGTCGCCGTGGCCGCCAGCACTGCGGGCACCCTTCTGCCGCGGCCCCAGGCGCTGACCTTTCTGGGCCTTCGTGAGGGGGGCTGCCGAGGCGGAGGCAATCGACTTCACTCCGTCGGCCTCGGCATGGAGCGCCACGTTGCGCCGTAGCTGCTCCAACCAGGTCGGCGCCTCTCCCCGCGCAAGCGCGGCCAGCGCTGGGAGAACCGCCTGGACCCGATCGGCAAGCCCAGGCACGCCAACGAGCAGGTCGAGGGCGGCCTCCGCCTCGAGCAGGCGAGACTGGGCATCGGCTGCGGCCTCCAGGGCACGTCGCACGGCCGCGTCAGCAGCCGCTCGGGCGCGCCGCGCCGCATCGCCACGCTCGCGCCGCGAGCGGGGGAACCGCAGAGGGCCCCCTCCCGCGGCCATCCCTCGCTCAAGCAAGCTTGAACCGAGCTGGCTTGAGCCAAAATTGCTACGGATTTGTGGTTATGCTTGTTCTGCCGTGCTCCTATGTGTTCTGCCGTGCTCCTGTTGCGTTCTGTCATGGTCTTGCCCTGCCGTGCTCCTACGTGTTTTGCCCCGCTCCTGTGTTTTTCGCCGTGCTCCTGTGTGCTCTGCCGTGCTCCTGCTTGTTCTGCTGTGCTCCTATGTGTGTTGTGTAATATGCAGCGCTCCTGTGTTTCTGCCGAAAGCCTGTGTGTGTTTGCGGTGCTTCTATGTATCAAAGATGTTCTGCCGTGCGCCTCGTACTCTTGCGTGGTCTGCCGTGTTCCTTTGACCTCTGCTGTTCTACTGCGTGTTATGCCGCGTGGTCGGCCGTGCTCCTGCGCGTTCTGCCGTGCTCCTGTGTGTTGTGCCGTGCTCATGCGGGTTCTGCCATGCTCCTGCTCGATTTGATTTGCTCCTATGTGTTTCGTGTGTTCTGTCGCGATCCTGTGTGCTCTGCCTGTGTGTTCTGCCGTGCTCCTATGTATGTTGTGTGATGCCGAGCTCCTCATACTCCTGCGTGTTCTGCCGTGTTCCTGTGTCTTACAGTTAAAGTCAAAGACGGGGCCTTCAAGGCAAAGGGGAAAAACCCATACGAAACCAAGACGGGGCGGCCCCTACAGGCCCGGGCAGGCGGAAGGGCCAACCCCCTCAGACGCCCAACCCCCCCACCGAGGCGAGACCAGATCTACATACAGAATGCAACTGCACGCCTCACTCGGCCTGGCCGAAGACCTGAGCCGCCTCGAGCAGCCGCAGCCCCTCGGCCAGATCGCAGCCCAGGATTGCCGCCTGGGCCGCCACGGCCGCAGCCACCCGTCCCTGCGCACGCACTCCAGGTGCATCGGCCTCGAGACGCCTGCCCTTGCCCTTGACGGGATCGACAGAGAGGCTCACATCGCTGCACTCCGCGAACACGTCGTCGTCGCCGATCTTGACCGCGACGCCATCCTTAGCGTCAACGTCCATGTGGTTGTACTCCACCTTGCGGCAGTCCGTGACCAGCTGGGCCGTCACCTTGGGGGCATTCACGTCCTTGAGCTTCTCAGAGCCGATCTTGGTCTCCCCTTTGTTGAGCCGAGTGTTCACCAGGGCCAACTCACCCATGGCCGATACCACCACCTTCACCTCGTCGGTTTACCTGGAAGACAAGCTTCTTCATCTCCCCCTTCTCCTTCTCAACCGGCTTCAACGGGACATTCACCTCCCGACCCTCCTCGAGCCGCTCCTTCACTGCCTCCAGGTCGTCTGTGGTCGCGGCGCCCGCCGTCCCCGCCGACTCGGCGCCGCCAGCGCAGCGACGACGGCCCCTCCCGCGGCGCCTGGCATCGCGCGCCGTGGCAGGCACATCACGGGGCCCTCCGCCGAACTCGGCGCGCTGGGCCCAGCCGCGGAAGGCGCGGCTGGCCCCCGACGGCCGCGGCTGCGCGCCCGCGCGGCCAGCCTTGACCATCTCCGCCAGGTGGGCCCTCCCAAGCTGCTCGCGCACCGCCACCTCCTCCTCAACTTCGGAGGCCTGGCACGGGGCGAGCAGCGCGGCACCCGTGCTCAGGGCCGAGGCGACAGCGGCGGCGACCTGCTGCCGCCCGCCACCGCCTTCGGCCGCACCCGCCGCAGCCGCCTTCACGAGCGGGGCGAGCAGCGCCACCGCTTCCCCATCGGGGGGACGGACCGTCGCCATCGCCCGAGCCGCAGCGGGGGGGCACGCCGCCCGCCCAGCGCCCGAAGCCAGCTTGAGCCAAAATGGCTACGGATGTGTTCCTGTGTGTTAAAATTAAAATTAAAGACGGGGCCTTCAAGGCAAAAGAGGAAATCCCTACGAGACCAAAACGGGGCGGCCCCAGCGGGCCTGGGCAGGCGGAAGGGCCACCCCCTCAGACTACACTACCAGCGCCAGATCACTCACGATCCCAATCCCCACCAAGATGAGGCGATGAATGATCTCCAGACTCGAAGAAATCCTGGGGCTCCTCCTCGATCGACTCCTCGAGGCAGGCCTCCCAAGCTTCAACCCAGGCCATCAGTCGGGCTGCCTGGGCAGCCCGCCAAGCTTCGTCGCTGGCCCTCATGCGGGCAAGAACGTCGAAGTCCTGCTCCACGGGGCCGTCATCGAAGCCGTACTCGCTGCCATCCGAGACGAACTCCTCCTCCTCGAAGTCCGCCCCCCTCGAAGACAAAATCAAACTTCTGTTGCTTGCAGCCCAGCCGCGGGCAGAGGCGGCGCCCGCTCCACTAGAGCACGAACCCGCATCCGAACCCGAGCTCCCCGCTGCACCCGCGTCGGCCTCCGCACGCCCGTCCGCGGCCGGTACCTCGACGGACTCGCGGCCTCCAGGCGCAGCGCTGGCCGAGCAGGCGGCGGCCACCTCGGACGCGCCTGCGCCAGCCCCAGCCGCGCTCACGGCCACGGGCTCGGAGGCAGAGTCGGACTCCAGCCCGCGCTCGACAAACCGCTCGGCCAGCTCGACGGAACCAGGTCCCGAGACGGGAGGCAGCGGCACACGGCCAGCAGTACCTCCAGGGATCCCTTGCACTCCGAGGGCGGCACCTGCGTGTTCGAACATGCCCCCGTCGCCGTCGCCATCAACGCGGCGCTCTCCTCCGACGACGTCTCCAGCCGCGCGGGCCCGCGGCGGCGGTGCTCCAGCGCTCGCAGCACCGCTTCCCAGCAGGCCGACGGCAGACCCGTCCGCCCCCGAGAAACCGCGAGCAGACGCCGTCGGCGGCGGCGGCGGCCCAGCGCCCGCAGCACCGCCCCCAGCATCGCTCTCCACGCTCGCATCATGCACCGAGTCGTGCTCGGGCAGCTCGCTGTGCACAGCGCCGTCGGCTACCACGCCCAGCCCTTCCAGCAGTGCGTCGACGTCAGCCGGCCAGTCCCACCGCCCCGGTGGTCGACGCGGCCAGCACGGTGCCGCCTCCCGGCGTAGCCTGGGGGCTGCACCGGCGGGAGCTCCACGGGCGGCACGCCGATGCACAGCTCCACCTCGCAGACGATGGGGCCTCCAGCAGCAACGGCGCCGGCTCCACCATCCAGGCGGCCTCCGCGCTGCGCAGCCCTCCACTCCGAAAGGGGAGCGCCTGCCTGCGGGCACAGCCTCGCGCGCAGCGAGACGTTGCGCACCAGGCGCTCGGCCCCGCTCTCGGGCTCGCCGCGGAGCCGCGCCAAAAGGGAGGGCCTGGCCAGCTCCTCGCGGCGGGCGGCCTCGACGGAGACGCCGTCGGCCCCGCGCGCCGCGCCCCGCAGGTCCAGCGCCCCCGCGGCCGCGCGCACTCAGCGCGGGCGGCCACCCGCGCGCGGCCGCGGGCCGCTCGGCGAGCGGCCGTCGGGCCGAGGCGCAAGGCCCCCAATGCGCGCCGCGAAGAAGGCCGCCGCAGCGAGGGGCAGCCCGCCGCCGCCATTTCCCGAGCCCGCCCGCGCGCGCCCGAGGCAGGCTTGAGCCAAAATGGCTACGGATGTGTTCCTGTGTGTTCTGCCGTGCTCCTGTGTGTGCTGCCGTGCTCCTGCGTGTTCTCTCTGTGCGTGGTTGCCGTGCTCTTGCGTGCTCCTGCGTGTTCCTATGTATGTTGTGTGTGTGTGGTTGCTGTGCTCCTCGTGCTCCTGCGTGTTAAATTTAAAATTAAAAACGGGGCCTTGAAGGCAAAGTGGTGGGCCAGAAGGCCAAAGACAGGCCAGCCCGAGAGGGGCCGCCAAGGGCCGCCACCCACGGGGGCCCAGCAGGGCCCCCCACCCGAGAGGGCCACCTTGGGCCGCCTCTCGGCCGCCAAGCGGGGCCGCCTTGGGCCAGCGCTCAACGGGAACTCGACTGCGACGGGACACAGGAGCCCCCAAACCGGAAAGCGTGCCTCGCGTGCCTACACCCACTGGGGCAGCACGCGAGCGCGAACGATGCTTATCCTCGCTCACTCACTCATGGACGACGAGCCGCGGTGCGCCAGCAAGCGGCTGACCCTGCGGCCCCCCTGCCTTCCGCACGCCGCGCTGCTCGCAGCGGCCCCATCCGCCGCCTCATCAGTCTGCCCTGCCGGGGGGGCCGCTGGGCCGCTGCCCGAGCTGCTGGCCGCGGTTGAGGCTCTGCCTGTAAGCTCCTCCTCACCGCTGAGCCCCTCCAGGTAGAACTCCAGGTATTCCGATCCGCGGCGCGCAGGGCGGCGGCGGACCCTGCGGCTCCCCAGGCCGCCGCTGGGTGCGGCTCCCGCGGCTGCGAGCTCCTCCTCGGCTGCCTCACCAGCTCTGAGGGCGCCCGCGCTCGGCCCTGGCTGCTGCGGGGGCAGGCTGGCTGCCGCCGCCTCCACTTCCTGCTCATCCGCAGGCGCCGCTGGGCCGCTGCCCGAACCGCCGGCCGCGGCCGAGGCTCCGCCAGCGGGCTCCGCCTCCATGCCTATCCACTCCAGGTAGCGCTCCTGGGCGTGTCCTGGAACTAGCCCTTGTAGACGCAGAGCAGGGATGCCCTCCGCCCTCACTCTCTGCTTGTCCGCTCGAGGTCTGCCACCAGGGTGTAGCCCGCGCCCCCACAGGCTGCGCTGGTTCCTGCCCGACTGGTTGGTCAGGTACCTGGGCCCTGGGCACCGCACCCTCAGGCGCGACTCACCTCCTGCGCGGCCGCCCAACACCTTGTAGGCGCCACACTTGGCGCACGCCACGGTCTCCTGGGCATCATCGCCTTCGCCCGCGCAGGCATAGCTGAGCACGTGCCCCAGGACGCTGAAGGCTAACGCTGTAGCCGAGATGGCGGCCGCACTGCTCCCAGTCGAGCGGCTGCCCCCCAGGCGGGGCCGCGTGGCAGGAGCGCCGCAGTCTGGGGCCTCATCAGCCCGCTGGGGCACCGACGCTGCCACCGACTGCGCCTGGCCGAACACGCCAGCAGGCGGGTGCCCTCCGCAGCTCAAGTCCGAGCCATTGACGAACTGCTCGCTGTCGAATCCGCCTGCTCCACCTCCGCGCGCTCGCAACACACAAGTACCACCCGACCCCTGGCTTGAGCACCAGCCCGACAGCGTCTCCGACAAAAAAAAAAAACGCCGAAGCAAGCGGGGCCTGCAGAAGGGGCCCCGCCTCACATGGCGGATGCAGGCCTGCTGCTGAGCGGGCGTGCTTGCTCCCGCTTCCCTCACCCGCGGCACGAGGACCCTGGGGTTGAACGTCACCTAGGTCCATGACCATGCACCGCTCGGACTCCAGGTGCCAGTCGCCGATCCCCAGAGCCCGCACCACCGCGTAGGCAGGCGAGGTACGGCGCTCACCTGCTGCGGCCTCGAGGGCCTGGGGCTGCTCCTCGCGCGCCTCCAAGTGAACCAGGCCACGCATCTGCAGGGCCGAGGGGGGTAGCAGCAGCCGCCGCGTGGGAGGCTGGCCAGCTGCCAAGCCCGCCGTCGGCGGGCGCTTGCAACCCACCTGAAGCATTTCCAGGCTGAGGGGCGGCAACGTCGAGCCTCGGACGTCCCAGCTGCCGACTCCAGCCCCAGACCTGATGCCCTCCTGCTGCGCTAGGGCCTGCCAAATGGCCTCCTGCTGTCCGACTGCCATCATGCCAGCCACGGGTCTGCCGGCCTCCGGGTTCACCACTGGCAGAGGCGGCACCGCCTTAGCCCAACTGTGGGCGAGTCTGCCGGCCTTCTGCAGGGCCTGCATGGCCCATGCTCTCCAGGAGGCTGGGCTCTTGCCGCCATCCTGCTTCTGGGAGCTCGCGAGGCGCCGCTGCAGCCCTGACATTGCTCCATGGTCGCTATGTACACCAGCTTGGTCACTGAGGTCGCCCCACTCGCTAGTGCCGAACTCGATGGCCCCAAACACGCTCGCCTCGGCGCACAGGAGGACGAGGTCACCGCTGGGCCCTGCAGTGCGCTCTTGGCCCCTGGGCGAGTCGCGGACGCCCATGCTGCGGAGGCCTACCGGGTCGCTCTCGACCCCCTCGGCGCCGCTCTCGTGCAGGCGCAGGCCCGCCGCACAGGCTGCGCCGGGCCCTCGCTGGCCCCGGCTGCGCCCCTCCGACCTGGCCCCCAGTGAACCTGCCAGGAAGAAGAGAAGCCAAGGGAGACAGGTCCGCTGCCTCTGCTGCCAGCTCCCACTTGCATGCCTGGGCCACCGTCGGCCACTCGCCCAGCGCCTTGCCGCGCCGCTCTGCTTGGCCTCGCTATGCGGCTGGCTGGGGCTGCCAGGGGCTGCTGCCGTCCGCGTGATCGCCATCGCCGCTGCTGGTCTCCTCCATAGGGCAGGACTCTGCCCACGGCGCACGCTTGGGGGCCGCTGGGCCTCCCTCAAGCTGCGCCCGC
This sequence comes from Prorocentrum cordatum, assembly GCA_963575745.1. NCBI lineage: Eukaryota > Dinophyceae > Prorocentrales > Prorocentraceae > Prorocentrum > Prorocentrum cordatum. The sequence goes on along the minus strand of CAUYUJ010001925.1, from coordinate 398,076 downwards.
ACGGCCTCCATCTGAGCGCGAATGGCTGCCCAGGCCACCTCGAAGTTGCTGGAGCTCCACGCCTCAGGCAACTTTTCCAGCTGCAAGAGGAGCCCTGGCACCTGACTGGCACCTGCCCACTCGGCTGCGCGCTGGCGGCGCAGCGCCTCCGCCTCCTCGCGGACTGCCTCCTCGAGCACCTGGAGCGCACGGCTCGCCTGCGCCACCTCCGCGTCGAGCTCCGCGAGCTCCTCCTGGGCCTTCTGGAGCTGGGCCTCGACGAGGTCGCGCGCCTCCTGCTTCTGCTCGAGCTCCAGGCGGGCTGCTCGGAGCCGCCTCCCCCCCTTACTGATGGCGTTCGCCGCCCTGCGGAGCCGCGTCGCCAGTGGAAGGGAAAAGGCCTTCTGCTCCGCTGCTGCCTTCTGGGCCTTGACCAGCTCGGCACGCTTCGCCCCCAGCTGCCCGGCCACGACGTCGGTGAAGCAGCCGTCCACTCCGTCAGGGGGCTCGGCCTGCAGCGCCTCGAGCTGCTCGACTGTCGCCTGGGGCCTCTCGATTGCCGCGGCGCCTCCACCGCTGGGCGCCCCGCTCGCCGCCGACGCCGAAGTTTGCGACTAGGTGGGGGCTGCCCGCGAGGCCGCGCCGCGGGCCTGTCGCTGGGCACGGCGCCCGCGTGGCCGGTCAACCCAGCCGTCCTTGTCCGCCTTGGGCCTCGTTCCGGCTGGGAGCGCCCCCAAAGCCCAGGGCGGGGCCGCACGCCCGCATCCCAGGCACGAGGTGCGCCAATCCCAGTTCCACCCGCCGCAGCTGCACATCCAGTAGGACACGCTGCGCCTGCTGCTGCCACCGCTGCGCGGGGACCTCGCCATGGCCACCGCCGCGCTGGCCGAGGGCCTGCGCCTACGCGCCGCGAGAGCAGGGAGCACAAACACGAATTGCACTGGCCCAAAGCGCGGAGACCCTCGCGCTCAGAGCGCCGCGAACGACTCGCGGTCGTCGGGATCTCCATGGCCTTGAGCCAAAATGGCTACGGATGTGTTCCTGTGTGTTATGCTGTGCTCCTGCGTGTTCTGCCGTGTTCCTGTGTGTTCTGCCGTGTTCCCGTGTGTGCTGTGGGTTATGCCGTGTTCCTGTGTTCTGCCGTGATCCTGTGTTATGCAGTGTTGTCGTGCGTTTTGCCGTGCTTCTGCGTGTTGGTCAGCCGTGTATGCTGGACGTTAGTTGTTGGTGGATGTCTCGAGCGAAACGCCTGTTGCTGTAAAAGGCGATGCTGCGAACAGCTCGAATGTTTGAGGATGTCTCAAGCGAAATTGACACTCTAAGGAATCTAGAGGGCGCTCTTGGAAGCATAGTGGGCCTCATTTGGGATTCGTTTGGGGCCGTCCCGATGCGTTTAAAAATGACGCCAGTGCGATGTCACACACCTGATTGTTGAGGTTGTCCCTAGCGAAATCGTCATGCGTTAAAGGCTGGCTGGGGCCGTCTGGGGGTTTTGTTTCTTCTCAGGGGCGTTTCCAAGACGATGTCAGAACAGCAAAATCCAAACCGATGCTAGTGTATGTTTCATTGTTTTGGGGATGTCCCTGGAGAAATCGCCACGTTCTGCAGTCTTCAAAGTTCTCTTGGAGCCGTCGTCGGTTCCTTCTTGGGCCCATTGTTTCATTGTGAAACACTTCAAACACAATGATGTCAAGACAACGCTGAAAACATCTCAGAGGGCGCGCCGCTGGATGTCCCCAGGGAGGGGGGGGGGGGGGGGCCCCACCCTTTTTCCCCGATCCGTCGTCGGGGAAGGGACCCCCCCCCGTTTTCAGATCCGTCGTCGGGGACCCCCCCCCTTCCCCCCCTTTCCCTGTCCGTCGTCGGGGGCCCCCCTTCCCCCCCCCCTTCCCCCCTTTTTGCCAAATTCGAACCCCCTCCCCCCTTTCGCCACGGCGCCCCGGGTTTCCGGAACCCGACCCCTACCACCCCTCGCACTAATTCTCAACCTTACCCTGACCCCTAACCCTGACCCCGAACCGAAACCCTAGCCCAAAACAGTAATCACTACTCAATACGCGCTACTCACTACCCACAACTCACTACTCGCTACTCACCATTCACTTCTCACGACTCACTACTCACTACTCACAACTCACTACTCAATACCCACGACTCACTACCCACTGTCTACTCACTACCCCTATTCAATATTCACTACTCAATAAATCACAAGTCGCTACTCACTACCCATTAACCACCATCCACTACTCACTACTCACACTTCACTACTTACTACTCACTGCCCACAACTCACTACTCACTATCCACTACCCGCAACTCGCTACTCCCTACACAATACTCACTACTCACTCCTCGCTACTCGCTACTCCCTACATCCTACTCGCTACCCAACACGCACTATTCACTAACCGCTACTCACTACTCGCTACGCTCCCACTACTCACTACTCACTATGTAGTACTCCCTACTCCGTAATCCCAACTCGCTACCACTACTCACTACCCAGTACTCCATACTCACTACTCACTAAACACTACTCACTGCCCACTAACAACCCACTAACCACTATCCGTTAATTACTACTGAGTACTCACGATTTACTACTCACTACGCACTGCCCACAACTCACTACTCAATATCCGCTACTTGCTACCCAATACGAAATATTCACTCCCCACTACGCACTACTCGCTACAAACTACTCATTACTCTCTGCTCACCAGTCACTGGTCGCAAGCCGCTACTCACTACTCACTACTCACTACTCACGATTCACTACTCACTCCTTACTAATTTCTACTCGCTAATCCCTCCTCACTACCCATTACTCAATACCCACTTCTCGCTTCTCACTACTCTTTTCTCACTATTCACTACTCCCTACTCCCTACTCACTACTCATTACTCACTACTCACTACTCACTACTCGCTACTCCCTACTCGCTACGCACTACTCCCTACTCACTACTCACTACTGACTCCTGACTACTCCCTCCTCACTACTCGCTAGTCACAATGCCCTACTCGCTACTCACTACTCACCCCTCGCTACTCCCTACTCGCTACTCCCTACTCTCTACTCGCTACTCGCTACTCACCACTCACTACTCACTTCTCTCTACCCACTGCGCACTGCTCACTACGCACTACTCACTACTCACCCCCATCCATGACGGGAGCGGCCCCCTCCCCAGCCCCCACTTCGGCGCTAAGGGGGGAGGGGGGGTCGAACCCCCCCTCCCTTTAAGGGGGGAAGGGGAGGGGGGGTTGAAAACCCCACCCCACCCTTCAAGGGGTGGAGGGGGGGGCCCCCCTCTGTATTCAGGGGCCATCCACTGGCGCGCTTCCAATATCTCATGTCGCGAGGATGCCGCGGCGCTGAGCCATGGGCGGCCCCCGAGCTAGCCAGGCGTCTCCTCGGCGCCCATCGCCCCCACTCCTGCGCGGTCCCTTCGTGGACTTGCAGCAGGAACGCCACCGTGTCCCTAGCGATGGTGCTGGCGCGGGGTCCAGTTGCGCTCAGCCGGGCAACCTCTCGCGTTGTGACAGGCTGCGACACCGGGGCAGCGCGGTGGCGGCAGATGAGCCAGACCGTGGAGTGCATCTTCTGCGCGTGCGTGCGCGTCCGTGCGCGTGCGTGCGCGTGCGCCGTGCGCGTGCGTGCGCGTGCGTGCGCGTGCGCCGTGCGCGTGCGTGCGCGTGCGTGCGCGCGTGTGCGCGTGTGCGCGTGCGTGTGCGCGCGTGCGTGCGCGTGCGTGCGCGTGCGTGCGCATGCATGCGCGCGCGTGCGCGCGCGTGCGCGTGCGCGCGCGCGCGCGTGCGCGAGCGTGCGCGCGCGTGCGCGCGCGTGCGCGCGCGCGGGCGTGCGCGGGCGCGCGCGCGCGGGCGCGCGCGCGCGGGCGCGCAGGCGCGCGGGCGGGCGAGCGGCAGGCGGGCGGGCGGGCGGCGGGCGGGCGGGCGGGCGGGCGCGCCGCGCGGGCGCGGGCGCGGGCGCGCGCGCGGGCGCGCGGGGCGCGCGCGCATCGCGCGGGCGCGCAGGCGCGCGGGCGCGCGGGCGGGCGGGCGGACGCGCGGTCGGGGAGACGTGCGTGCGTGCGAGCGTCCGTGCGTGCGCGCGCGCGTGCGTGCGCGCGCGCGTGCGCGCGCGTGGGCGCGGGCGCGGGCGCGGGCCAAGCCTAGCCAGCTCGAGCGAGTCAAGCATGGCATGCCCATTCCCACCCGCCCTCCCACAACATAAGAAACAGTGATGGCACAACTGGGGGCTGCGCGGGCATTTCAGTGCGAGTGGAGGATACCCCAGGACACCGCATTGACGTCCGCGCGGGACGTGCGCCGCGCCCCTCCCCCGCCACGCATTTCGCATCGTCCACGACAAGACTGGCCACGTTGAAAGGAACAACGAACACGTTCCGCCCTCCCACAACACAAGAAGCAATGCTGGCGCAACTGGGTGCTGGCGCGTAGTGGTAGTAGTAGTAGTAGTAGTAGTAGTAGTAGTAGTAGTAGTAGTAGTAGTAGTAGTAGTAGTAGTAGTAGTAGTAGTAGTAGTAGTAGTAGTAGTAGTAGTAGTAGTAGTAGTAGTAGTAGTAGTAGTAGTAGTAGTAGTAGTAGTAGTAGTAGTAGTAGTAGTAGTAGTAGTAGTAGTAGTAGTAGTAGTAGTAGTAGTAGTAGTAGTAGTAGTAGTAGTAGTAGTAGTAGTAGTAGTAGTAGTAGTAGTAGTCGTGTCGTAGTAGTAGTAGTAGTAGTAGTAGTAGTAGTAGTAGTAGTAGTAGTAGTAGTAGTAGTAGTAGTAGTAGTAGTAGTAGTAGTAGTAGTAGTAGTAGTAGTAGTAGTAGTATTAGTAGAGTAGTAGTAGTAGTAGTAGTAGTAGTAGTAGTAGTAGTAGTAGTAGTAGTAGTAGTAGTAGTAGTAGTAGTAGTTGTAGTGGTAGTAGTAGTAGAAGTAGTAGAAGTAGTAGTAGTAGTAGTAGTAGTAGTAGTAGTAGTAGTAATCGTATTCGTAGTCGTAGTAATCTATTATTAGTAGTTAGTAGCTAAGTAGTAGTAGTAGTAGTTGAGCAGCGTAGTATATAGTAGTAGTAGTAGTAGTAGTAGTAATGTCGTCGTAATAAAAAATAGTATTAGTAGTCGAGTAGTAAAGTAGTAGGTAGTAGTCCGGATTAAGTCGTAGTGTATAGTAGTAGTAGTAGTAGTAGTAGTAGTAGTAGTAGTAGTATAGTAGTAGTATAGTATAGTAGTAGTAGTAGTAGTAGTAGTAGTAGTAGTAGTAGTAGTAGTAGTAGTAGTAGTAGTAGTAGTAGTAGTAGTAGTAGTAGTAGTAGTAGTAGTAGTAGTAGTAGTAGTAGCCCTGAGTCGCCGAAAGATCGTTCCAAGACGCCCAAGATGGCCTCCAGACGGCCGCGGCGCTAAGAAACCGCGGGGGGCCTCAGGAGGCCCTCCAAGAGCCTGAACAAGCAAAAACCCCCCAGGCATTCGTCACCCCAGGGCCTCCTGGAACGCCCCGGCGCCCAATGAATTGGCGAGCTAAAAACGGGCGCCGAGCCGAAGCTCGAGCGCAACTTTGAAGGAAGTTCGCTCGGCGCCCAAGCGAGAAGGTCATTTCATTCACTTCGAGCGGGAGGGGGGGGGGGGCCGCCCCCTCACTCTTGCCGTGCACTTTTGCGGGGTGGACGACGAGAACAGCTGTGGGCAGGGAAAATCAGCATGGCATTGTTTCTGACAAGTAAGGCGGCCCCCTTCGCCTTGGGGTCGCCCCAGAAGTCCGCGCGCGATGCGCGCCGCGCCCCATTCCTGCGACGCATTTCGCATCGTCGACGACAAGACAGGCCATGATGAAAGGGAAAACGGGAACTCTGCATTGTTTTTTACAATCAGGATGGGAGGGCCCGCAGCCCGCATTGACGTCCGCGCGCGATGCGCGCCGCGCCCCATTCCTGCCACACGTTTCGCACCGTCGGCCACAAGGCAGGCCATGCTGAGAGGAAAAAACGGAGACTTCGCATATATGTTGTTACAATCATTATTGGGCGGGCCCGGATTGACGGCCGCGCGCGATGTGCGCCGCGCCCCATATGTGCGCCGAGCCCCATTGCTGCCACATGTTTCGCACCGTCGGCGACAAGGCAGGCCATGCCGAGAGGAAAAAACGAAGACTTTGCATTGATTTTTTACAATCAGGATGGGCGGGGCCAGATTGACTGCCGCGCGCGATGCGCGCCGCGTCCCATTCCTGCTTTTCGCATCGTCGACGACAAGAAAGACGATGTTGAGAAGAAAAACGGCCACTTTGTATTGATTTCTTACAATCCGGATGAGAGGTCCCGGACCGGGTTGCTGTCGGCCGGAATACGAGGTAGGTGGGGGTATATAATACTAAGGAACAAGGATGTGGGTGTGGGTGTGGGTGTGGGTGTGCGTGTGCGCGTGCGTGTGCGTGTGCGTGTGCGTGTGCGAGTGCGCGCGCGCGTGCGCGTGCGCGTGCGCGTGCGTGTGCGCGCGCGTGCGCGCGTGCGTGTGCGTGTGCGCGCGCGGGCGCGGGCGCGGGCGCGGGCGCGGGCGCGGGCGCGGGTTGCGGGCGCGGGCGCGTGCGCGAGCGCGTGCGCGGGCGCGGGCGCGGGCGCGGGTGCGCGTGTGCGTGCGCGCGCGTGCGCGTGTGGGTGTGCGTGTGCGTGCGCGTGTGCGTGCGCGTGTGCGCGTGCGTGTGCCGGTGCGTGAGCGTGCGCGTGCGCGTACGCGCGCGCGTGCGCGTGCGCGTGCCGCGTGCGCGTGCGCGTGTGCGTGTGCGCGTCGTGGATGCGTGTGCGTGTGCGTGTGCGCGTGCGTGTGCGTGTGCGTGTGCGCGTGCGTGTGCGTTTGCGTGTGCCGTGTGCGGTGCGTGGTGGTGCGCGGGTGCGTGAGCGGTGTGTGCGCGCGCGTTGTGCGGGGCGCAGGGCGCGTGCTCGGTCTGCGCGCGTGTGCGCGTGGAGCGCGTGCCGTGTGCTGTGTCGTGTGCGTGTGCGTGTGCGAGTGCGGTGCGTGTGCGCCGGTGCGCGTGCGTGTGCGTGCGCGTGTGCGTGTGCTGTGCGTGTGCGAGTAATGTGTGCGTGTGCGTGTGCGCGTGCGTGTGCGCGTGCGCGTGCGCGTGCGCGTGCGCGTGCGTGTGCGCGCGCGTGTGCGTGTGCGTGTGCGTGCGCGTGCGCGTGCGCGTGCGCGTTTGCGTTTGCGCTTGCGCTTGCGATTGCGATTGCGATTGCGATTGCGATTGCGATTGCGATTGCGATTGCGCGGGCGCGGGCGCGGGCGCGGGCGCGCGGGCGCGGGCGCGCGGGCGCGGCGCGCGGCGCGGACCGCGGGCCGCGGCGCGGCGCGGCGCGGCCGGGAGCGGCGGGCGGGCGCGGGGGCGCGCGGGCGGGGACGAAGGGGGTAGGCGCAGAGGCGCGGGGGCGCGCGGGCGCGGGCGCGGCGCGGGCGGGGGGGCGCGCGGGCGCGCGGGCCGCGCGGACGCGCGGGGCGCGCGGGCGCGCGGGCGCGCGGGCGCGCGGGCGCCGAGGCGCGCGGGCGCGCGGGCGCGGGAGCACGATTCGGGACGAGCGGGGCCCGAAAATGAGGCCCGCGCCTCAGCGAGAGCAACATTTTGAAAAAAAATGCAAGCGAAAAACCAACTCCAGGGAATCCTGTGTGTAAAAAAACAATACGCGGGGGGGGGGGGCGAACACTCCCAACCCGTCATCAGGGAAGAGGGAGAGTAGTATTCATACATGGAACAATTGTGGAGGGTGGGTGGGGTTGTGGGTGGCGGTGGGTGTGGGTGGGTGTGGGTTGGGTGGGTGGGCGGGTGGGTGGGTGGGTGGGTGGGAGCGTGGGGTGCGCGGTGCGCGGGTGTGCGGGTGCGTGGGCGCGTGGGTGCGTGGGTGCGTGGGTGCGGTGGTGTGGGTGAGTGGTTGCGTGGCGTGGAGCGTGGGTGTGTGGCTGTCGGTGCGTGGCGCGTGGGTGTGTGAGTGCGTGGGCGGCGGGTGTGTGGGTGGTGGTGTGTGGGGGGCGCGTGTGCGTGTGTGTGCACTGATAGATGTTTGCGCGGGCGCGTGGGTGCGTGGGCGCGTGGGTGCTTGGGTGTGGGTGAGTGGGTGTGTGGGCGTGCGGGAGTGGGTGTGTGGGTGTAGGTGTGTGGGTGTGTGGGTGCGTGAGTGCGCGGGTGCGTGTGCGTGGGTGCGTGGGTGCGTGGGTGTTTGGGCGTGGGTGAGTGGGTGTGTGGGCGTGTGTGTGTGTGTGGGTGTGGGCGTGGGTGCGTGGGTGTGTGAGTGCGTGGGTGTGTGGGTGTGTGGGTGTGTGGGCGTGTGGGTGCGTGAGTGTGCGGGTGCGTGGGCGCGTGGATGCGTGGGTGCGTGGATGCGTGGGTGTGGGCGCGTGGATGCGTGGGTGCTTGGGTGCGTGGGTGTGTGGGTGTGGGTGCGTGGGCGTGTGGGCGCGTGTCCGCGGGTGTGGTTTCGCGGGTGCGTGGGTGCGTTGGCGTGCGTCGTGTGCTGTGCGTTGTGCGTTGTGTTTGTGTGTTGGTGCGTTGTGTGTTGCGCGGTGTGTAGTGTGTGTCTGTTCTGTGCGACGTGTGTGATGTGTGTTTTATGTATGTGCGTGGTGTGTGTGTTGTGGGAGTTATGTTGTGTTGTGCGTTCGGTTTGTGCGTGTTGCGCGTTGTGTGTTGTGTGCGTTGTGTGCTGCGTGTTGTGGGTGATGTGCGTTGCGCGGGTGCGTGTTTTGAGCGGTGTGTGCGTTGTGCGTTGTGTCTTGTGTGGTGTGTGTTGTTTGTGTTGTGCGTGGTGCGCGTGCGTTGTGTGCTGCGTGCGTTGCGTTGTGCGTTGCGTGTTGCGCGTTTTGCGAGCGTTGTGCGTTGCGTGCGGTGTTGTGTGGCGTGTGTTGTGTGTTGTATGTTGTGCGTTGCGCGTGGCGTGGTGCGCGTGTTTGTGTTGTGCGTGCGTTGCGTGTATTGCGTGTCTTTCGCGTGTTGCGCGTGAGTGTTGCGCGCGGTGCGTTGCATTTATTGTGTGTTGTGTGTTGTGTGCGTTGCGCGTGCTGCGCGTGCTGTGCGTTGCGCGCGCGGCGCGCGTTGTGCGCGGTGCGTGCGTTGCGCCACCGGCAGCAGCGAGCGGCCCGGCCCCCCCCCGCCGCGCCGGGGCCCCGCCTCGCCCCCCCCGCGCATTGCGGCCGCAACTTGCATGCAGCGCGCCCCCCGCTGCAATTCCGCCGGGACCTCTGGCCAGCCGCCGACGCAGAAAAAGCGCGCGTTGTGTGCGATGTGCGGCGCGCGTGCGTTGTGCGCTGTGCGTGTGCTGCGTTGCGTGCTGCATGTTGTCTGCTTGTGCGCTGGATTGTGTGATGTGCGTTGTGTTTTGTGCGTTGGGTGTTGAGATTTGATCGTTGAGTATTGTGCGTTGTATGTTGTGCGTGTGGTTATGTGTTTGCGCGTTTCCGTTTGTGGGTTCGTGTGTTCGTGTGTTTGTGTGTTTGTGTGTTTGTGCGTTTATGTGGTTGTGCGTCGTGTGGTTGCATGGTTGCGTGGTTGCTTGGTTGTGATGTTGCGTGTCTGTGCGCGCGCGTCTGCGTGTTTGTGCGATTGTGCGCTTGCGTGCGTTTGTGTGTTTGCGTGTGTTTGCGTGCGTTTGCGCGTTTGTGCGCGCGTGGGTTCGCGCGCGTTTGTGTTTGTGTGTTTGTGTGGTTGTGCGTGTGATTGTGTTCGCGTGTGTTCGCGCGCGTTGTGTTTGTGCGTTTGCGTGCGCTGTGCGTTTGCGTGCATGCGCGCGCGCGTGCACGCGCGCATGTGCGCCTGCGTGCGTTGCGCGCGCTTGCGCGCATGACTCTGCGCACCCGATTGCGCGCGCGCGCGCCTGGTCGGGCTGCCCCCCCCCCCCCCCCCAGCTGCAGCTCAACGCCGCCGCTGGCCCCCCCCCCGCACGGCGCTTCCCTCCGCGGCTGGTGACGTGCCTGGGCGTGCCTTGCTTCCTCCCCCCCTGTCGCGCCGGGGCCTCGCCTCCTCCCTTGCGCATCGCGGCGTCACTTTGCATGCAGAGCGCCCCCTGTTGCCTGGTCGCTGGAGCAGCCACCCTCTGCCCGGCCGCCGACGCAAAAAGAGCGCGCGCGCGCGTTGTGCGCGCGCGCGCGCGTGCATGCGCGCGCGCTGCGCGCGTGCGAGCGCGCGCGCGCATGCGCGTGCGCGCGTGCGCGCGCGCGTGCGACTGAATGCGCGCGTGCGCGTGCGTTGTGCGATGTGCGAGTGTGAGTGCGTCTGCGCGCATGTCTCTATGCGCGCGCCTCTGCGCGCGCGGGCGCGCGCGGGCGCGCGTGCACGGGCGCGGGTGCGTGTAAGTGCGCGCGCGCGTATAAGTGCGTGAATGCGCGCGCGTGCGCGCGCGCGCGCGCAAGGGCGCGCGCGCGCGTGAAGGTGCGCGCGCGTGTTGTGTGTGTGTGTGTTGTGTGCGTTGTGTGTATGTGTGCGCGCGTGCGCGCGTCTGTGCGTGCATGCGCGCGCGTGTGTGCGCGTGTCTGCGCGCGCGCACGTGCGCGCGTGCTTGCGCGCGTGCGCGAGTGCGCGCGCGCGCGCGCGCGAATGTGCGCGCGTGAATGCGCGCGCGCCCCTCTGCGTGAGCGCGCGCGTGCGCGCGCGTGCGCGCACGCGCATGCCTGTGCGTGTGCGCGTGCGCGCGCGCGTGCGCGCGTGTGCGCATGTGCGCGCGCGTGCGCGCGCGTGCGCGCGCGCGCGTGCGCGTGCGGTGCCGTGCGCGTGCGCGTGCGCGGTGCGTGTGCGTGTGCGTGCGTGTGCGTGTGCGTGCGCGTGCGTGTGCGTGTGCGTGTGCGTGTGCGTGCGCGTGCGCGTGTGCGTGTGCGTGTGCGAGTGGGTGCGCGTGCGCGCGTGCGCGTGCGTGTGCGTGCGCGTGTGCGTGTGCGTGTGCGTGCGCGTGTGCGACCGCGTGTGTGTGCGCGCGCGCGTGGCGTGCGCGCGCGCGCGTGCGCGTGCGCGTGCGTGTGCGGTGCGCGTGCGTGTGCATGTGCGTGCGCGCGTGCGTGCGCGTGCGTGTGCGCGCGTGCGTGTGCGCGTGCGTGTTTCGTGTTGCGCGTGCGTGTGCGTGTTCGTGCGTGCGCGTGCGCGTGCGCGTGCGCGCGCGTCGCGCGCGCGTGCGCGCGCGCGTGCGCGCGCGTGCATGCGTGGTGCGCGCGTGCGCGCGTGCGCGCGCGCGCGGGCGCGGGTGCGGCGTGCGCGGGGCGCGCGGGCGCGCGCGCGCGCGCGGGCGGGCGGCGGCGGGCGGGCGGTCCAAGCTAGCCAGCTCGAACGAGCCAGAGGGCTCAGTCCACTCCCACCCGCCCTCCCACAACATAAACAGCAAGCATCGTCGGCGACAACATGTCCAGCGCGCGAAGTGCGCCGCGTCTCTTTCCAGCCACGCGCGCTCCACCGCCAATCGTCTCGCCCCTGCCGCGCATAGAGGAGGGGGGGGGCGAGGAACACGAGGAGGGGAGGGAGAGAGGTCTCTCCTACGTGGACACGACCAACGGGCGCGCCGGCGGCGAACCGCACTTGCTTGAAGCAGCATGACTTGCCGCCCGCCCAGCTCCTCAACCCGACGGGCCGCAGCGTCGACGACAGGAAAGTCCACGTTGACGAGCAGGCGCCCCCGTGCGATGTGCGCCGCGCCCCATTGCCGCTACGCGATTCGCAGCGTCGACGAGGAGAACGTACAAGTTGGCAAGAAAAACGTCGACGTTTCTTTGTTTTTTGCCAAGTAGGACGGGGGGTCCCGCGTAGGGTGGGCCCGGCGTCTGCGCGCGATGTGCGCCGCGCCCCATTCCTGCTACACTTTTCGCAGCGTCGACGACAAGGAGGTTCATGTTGTCGAGAAAAACATTGACTTTGTATTGTTTTCTGATAGGTAGGGCGCGACCACCCACTCAAGGCCCCCAAGCGATGTTCATTCCGTCCCATTCCTGCTACACTTTTCGCAACTCGACGACATGTTGGCGAGAAAAATATTGCGTTTGACTTTTATTGCAATGAGGACGGCGGGGTTGCTATCGGCCCGCCAGGTGGGGGTTTACTGCGCCCGTCGCTTTCTCTCCTGTCTTGAAACCTTTTTTCAAAACCTTGTCCTGAAGCGTGTCGGTACAAACCGACACGGAACAACGTCGCCTCTGAGTCAAAGGGAAGCCCCTTCCCTTTCTTCCCTTCCCCGCCAGAGGGGGGGGGGGCCCGGGGAGGGTCCCGGGGGGGTAGCGGGGGGGGTCCTGGGTCACATACGCCGCCCTCCCGGCGGAGCTGTGTCGCCATTGACTCCGAGGGTTCCTTTTCTTCTCTTTCCCGCCAAGACGGGAGGATGTCCCCAGGCGACGTCCCGGGGTGCTCCCGGAAGGGGGTAGCGGGCGGGACCCGGCTCAGATACGCTGCCGTCCCGCGGGAAAGTCCCGGGGAGGTCCCCTGCTCCTCCTCCATCGTTTTCGTCTTCCCCGCCTGCTCCATCCTCTTCCTCCTCCTCCCGATTTCTCTCCCTTTTCCATTTCTCCTCCTCCTCCTCCTCTTCCTCCTCCTCTTGCTCCTCCTCTCCCCTTCTCCTCCTCTTTTTCCTCCTCCTCCTCTTCCTCCTCCCCCCCCTCTCCCCCCTTTGCCGTCGCGAGCCGATGTTTCCAGGGTCGGCGGCACAAGCCGTAAGTCCCGCGCAATATTGCGTTTGACGTGTGTTTTTTTTAACAGTGAGGACGGCGGGGTTGCTATCGGCCCCCTAGGTGGGGGTTTGGGGGTGTTTAATCACAAAGGTTAAAGGATAGGTGGGTGTGGGTGGGTGCGGGTGGGTGTGGGTGGGTGTAGGTGGGTGCGGGTGGGTGTGGGTGGGTGTGGGTGGGCGTGTGTGTGTGTGGGTGTGCGGGTGTGGGTGGGGGTGTGGGTGGGTGTGTGGGTGTGGGTGTGTGTGGTGTGGCTGTGTGTGTGTGTGTGTGTGTGTGGGTTTGTGTGTGTGGGTGCGTGTGGGGTGTGTGTGGGTGTGTGTGTGTGGGGTGTGTGTGTGTGTGTTGTGTGTGTGGGGGGGGCGTGTTGTGTGTGGGTGTGTGTGTGTGGGTGTGTGTGTGTGGGGGTGGGTGTGTGTGTGTGTGGGTGTGGGTTGTGTGTGTGTGTGGGTGTGTGTGTGTGGTGTGGGTGTGTGTGTGGGTGTGGGTGGGTGTGTGGGTGTGTGTGGGCGGTGTGGGTGGTGTTGTGTGTGTGGGTGCGTATGGGTGTGTGTGTGGGTGTGTGGGTGCGTGTGTGTGTGTGGGTGTGTGTGGTGGTGGTGTGGTGCGTGTGGGGAGTGTGTGTGGGTGTGTGTGTGGGTGTGTGGGTGTGGGTGTGTGTGTGTGTGTGTGGATGTGTGTGTGTGTGGGTGTGTGTGGGTGTGTGTGTGTGTGGGTGCGTGTGTGCGTGTGTGTGTGTGTGCGGGTGTGTGTGGGTGTGTGGGTGTGTGTGTGTGGGTGTGTGGGTGTGTGGGTGGGTGTGTGTGGGTGTGGGTGTCTGTGTGGGTGTGTGTGTGTGGGTGTGTGTGTGTGGGTGCGTGTGGGTGTGTATGTGGGTGTGTGTGTGTGGGTGTGTGTGTGTGTGCGTGCGCCCGTGTGTGTATGTGTGCGTATGTTCGTGCGTGCGTGCGTGCGTGTTTGCGTGTGTATTCTGATTCGTTTCGAAGTTCCGAAGACTCTCGGCAGCCCCTGTGGAGAGTCCGAAGGTCCGAACACTCTCGTTCCGAAGTTCTGGGAGCCCGTCTGGAGAATCTGAAAGGTTAAAGATGCTCGAAAAAAAAACATAGCGAAGGACCCAACCGTATGCAATTGCGAACACCGCAAATGTAAGTATCGTCTCCGGCGCAGCCCCCGCTCGCAGGGCCACGAAACGCTATACTTGGCGGGGGAGACGCACCCTCGGTGGAGTTTCCTATGGGGCCTCGAAACGCTGTACTGGGTAGGGTGGAACCTTCGGTGGAGCTTCCTGTGGGGCCACGAAACGCTGTACTGGGTGGGGGAGACGCATGCGGGCTGCGCAACTGAGACCCTCGGTCGAGCTCTCTATGGGGGCCACGAAACGCTGGACTGGGTTGGGGCGGGGCATGCGGGCTGCGTCACTGAGACCTTTGGTGGAGCTTCCTATGGTGCCCCGAAACGCTGTACTGGTTGGGCGAGGCGCATGCGGGCAGCGCCACTGGAACCTTCGGTGGAGCTTCCTATGGGGCCACGAAGCGCTGTACTGGGCGGGGGAGACGCATGCGAGCTGCGACACTGGAGCCTTCGGTGGAGCCCCCATTGGGGCCGCGAAGCGCTGTACTGGTTGGGGGAGACGCATGCGGGCTGCGTCACTGGAACCTTCGGTGGAGCTCCCTATGGGGCCACGAAGCGCTGTACCGGGAGGGGGAGACGCATGCAGACGGTCCCACTGGAACCTTCGGTGGAGCTCCCTGTGGGGCCACGAAACGCTGTACCGGGAGGGGGAGACGCATGCAGCCGGTCCCACTGGAACCTTCGGTGGAGCTCCCTATGGGGCCACGGAGCGCTGTACTGGGTGGAGTGGAACCTTCGGTGGAGCTCCCTATGGGGCCACGAAGCGCTGTACTGGGTGGGGGAGACGCATGCGGGCTGCGCAACTGAGACCTTCGGTGGAGCTTCCTGTGGGGCCACGAAACGTGTGAGGGGTGTACCAAAGTGAGGGGGTGACGGGAGGGGGGAGGATGGGGTGGAGGAGAGGAGAGAGAGGAGAGAAGTGGAGAGGAATGCGGGATGATGTCTCTTGACGGATGGGAACAAGCAGGATGACTTGCCGCCCGCCCAGCTCCTCAACCCGACGGGCCGCAGCGTCGACGACAGGAAAGTCCACGTTGACGAGCAAGCGCCCCCGCGCGATGTGCGCCGCGCCCCATTGCCGCTACGCGATTCGCAGCGTCGACGAGGAGAAAGTACAAGTTGACAAGAAAAACGGCGACGTTGCTTTGTTTTTTCCCAAGTAGGACGGGGGGTCCCGCGTAGAGTGGGCCAGGCGTCCGCGCGCGATGTTCGCCGCGTCCCATTCCTGCTACACTTTCGCAGCGTCGACGACAAGGAGGTCCATGTTGTCGAGAAAAACATTGACTTTGCATTTTTTTATGATAGGTAGGGCGCGACCACCCACTTAAGGCCCCCAAGCGATGTTCATTCCGCCCTATTCCTGCTACCTGTTTCGCAACTCGACGACATGTTGGCGAGAAAAATGTTGCGTTTGACTTGTTTTTCTTACAATGAGGATGGCGGGGGTTGCTATCGGCCCGCTAGGTGGGGGTTTACTGCGCCCGTCGCTTTCTCTCCTGTCCTGAAACCTTTTTCAAAACCTTTTCCTGAAGCGTGTCGGTACAAACCGAAACGGAACAACGTCGCCTCTGAGTCAAAGGGAAGCCCCTTCCCTTTCTTCCCTTCCCCGCCAGAGGGGGGGGGGTCCCGGGGAGGGTCCCGGGGGGGTAGCGGGGGGGGTCCTGGGTCACATACGCCGCCCTCCCGGCGGAGCTGTGTCGCCATTGACTCCGAGGGTTCCTTTTCTTCTCTTTCCCGCCAAGACGGGAGGATGTCCCCAGGCGACGTCCCGGGGTGCTCCCAGAAGGGAGTAGCGGGCGGGACCCGGCTCAGATACGCTGCCGTCCCGCGGGAAAGTCCCGGGGAGGTCCCCTGCTCCTCCTCCATCGTTTTCGTCGTCCCCGCCTGCTCCATCCTCTTCCTCCTCCTCCCCCTTTCTCTCCCTTTTCCATTGTTCCTCCTCCTCCTCCTCTTCCTCCTCCTCTTGCTCCTCCTCTCCCCTTCTCCTCCTCCTTTTCCTCCTCCTCCTCTTCCTCCTCCCCCCCCCTCCCCCCCCCTTTGCCGTCGCGAGCCGATGCCTCCAGGGTCGGCGACACAGGCCGTAAGGCCCGCGCAATATTGCGATTGACTTGTTTTTTACAGTGAGGACGGCGGGGTTGCTATCGGCCCGCTAGGTGGGGGTTTGGGGCTGTTTAATCACAATAACTAAGGATGGGTGGGTGTGGGTGGGTGCGGTTGGGTGTGGGTGGGTGTGGGTGGGTGCGGGTGGGGTGTGGGTGGGGGTGGGTGGGCGTGGGGTGTGGGGTGTGGGTGTGTGGGTGTGGGTGGGGGTGTGGGTGGGGGTGTGTGGGGGTGTGTGGGTGTGTGGATGTGTGTGTGGTGTGTGTGTGGGTTTGTGTGTGTGGGTGCGTGTGTGGGTGTGTAGGTGTGTGTGTGTGTGTGGTGTGGGTGTGTGTGGGAGTGTGTGTATGTGGGTGTGTGTGTGTGGTGTGTGTGGGTGTGGTGGGTGTGTGGGTGGGTGTGTGGCTGGTGTGTGGGTGGGTGGGTGTGTGTGGGTGCGTATGTGGTGTGTGTGTGTGTGTGTGGGTGTGGGGGGGGGGGGTGCGTGTGTGTTTGTGTGTGTGGGTGTGTGGGTGTGGTGTGTGTGTGGGTGTGTGTGGGTGGTGTGTGTGTGGGTGGGTGTGTGGGTGTGGGTGTGTGTGGGTGTGTGGGTGTGGGTGGGGGTGTGTGTGGGTGTGTGCGGGTGTGTGTGTGGGGGGGGGTGTGGGGGTGCGTGTGTGTGTGTGCGGGTGTGTGTGGGTGTGTGTGGGTGTGTGTGCGGGTGTGTGTGTGTGGGTGTGTGTGGGTGTGTGTGTGTGTGGGTGTGGGTGTGGGTGTGGGTGTGTGTGTGTGGGTGTGTGTGGGTGTGTGTGTGGGTGTGTGTGTATGTGGGTGTGTGTGGGTGTGTGGGTGTGTGTGTGTGCGTGCGCGCGTGTGTGTGTGTGTGTGCGTACGTTCGTGCGTGCGTGCGTGCGTGTTTGCGTGTGTATTCTGATTCGTTCCGAAGTTCCGAAGACTCTCGGCAGCCCCTGTGGAGAGTCCGAAGTTCCGAACACTCTCGTTCCGAAGTTCCGGGGGGCCCTTCTGGAGAATCTGAAAGGTCAAAGATATTCAAAAAAACCTAGCGAAGGACCCAACCATATGCAATTGCGAACACCGCAAATGTAAGTATCGTCTTCGGTGCAGCCCCCACTCGCAGAGCCACGAAACGCTATACTTGGCGGGGGAGACGCACCCTCGGTGAAGCTTCCTATTGGGCCTCGAAACGCTGTACCGGGTGGGGGAGACGCATGCGGGCTGCGACACCGGAACCTTCGCTGGAGCTCCCTATGGGGCCACGAAACGCTGTACTGGGTGGGGGAGACGCATGCGGGCTGCGCAACTGAGACCTTCGGTCGAGCTCTCTATGGTGACTACCTACCAGGCCACCCCAACCCAACCCGAAGACCCGAATCTCGGGTTGGGGGGGGTAAGGGTTCCACAGGTGTTTTTCCTATGTTTCCCGACCCCCCCCCACTGGAAATCGAGGGTAAATCTGAGCCTTCGGGTTGGGTTGGGGTGGTTTGGTGGGTGGTGATATGGGGGCCACGAAACGCTGGACTGGGTTGGGGCGAGGCATGCGGGCTGCGTCACTGACACCTTTGGTGGAGCTTCCTATGGGGCCACGAGACGCTGTACTGGGTGGGGGAGACGCATGCGGGCTGCTTCACTGGAACCTTCGGTGGAGCCCTCATTGGGGCCACGAGACGCTGTACTGGGTGGGGGGGACGCATGCGGGCTGAATCACTGGAACCTTCGGTGGAACCCCCATTGGGGCCGCGAGACGCTGTACTGGGTGGGGGAGACGCATGCGGGCTGCTTCACTGGAACCTTCGGTGGAGCCCCCATTGGGGCCGCGAAGCGCTGTACTGGGTGGGGGAGACGCATGCGGGCTGCTTCACTGGAACCTTCGGTGGAGCTCCCTATGGGGCCACGAAACGCTGTACCGGGAGGGGGAGACGCATGCGGACGGTCCCACTGGAACCTTCGGTGGAGCTCCCTATGGGGCCACGAAAAGCTGTACTGGGTGGGGTGCAACCTTCGGTGGAGCTTCCTGTGGGGCCACGAAGCGCTGTACTGGGTGGGGGAGACGCATGCGGGCTGCGCAACTGAGACCTTCGGTGGAGCTTCCTGTGGGGCCACGAAACGTGTGAGGGGTGTACCAAAGTGAGCGGGTGATGGGAGGAGGGAGGATGGGGGGGAGGAGAGGAGAGAGAGGAGAGAAGTGGAGAGGAACGCGGGATGATGTCTCTTGACGGTTGGGGACAATACCACAAAACAATATGGCTTGCGCCTCGGCACCATCTCAGGGGTCTCCTCGGGACCTTGTCGAAGCGTCACGGGGGCTCCGTGAGCCATCTTCTAGCAATAAGCACGAAGGGCGCGGGGGGGCTCTAGGATGCCCATTGGGGGTTGTTTGGCGGTGCCGGCGAATGTTGGGCCGTTCTACGGGCTCTTTCGGAGGCGTCTTGGGCCCTCTTGGGCGCTCTCCTGGGCCGACTCGGGGCGGTCTTGGAGGCTTCCGGGGGCACCTTGAGCGGTCATGAGATTGGTAAAACCAAAAGAACATGTGTTTGTCACTCAGGGCGCCCCCTTGGGTATCATCTCGGGGCATTCCTGGAGTGTCGCGGGCTCCTGGATCCATCTCGAGGCAATGTTGGGCTGCCTCAGGGTGCCTAGGGGCCTCTGGGCGGCCTGCTGGGGGTTGGCTGGCGGGGTCGGCAGCAGCGGGGTCACCTGTGTGGGCCCTCGTGGATGCGTCGTGGGCCCTCTTGGAGTAGTTGCTGGGTCGTCTTGGGCCTTCCTGGGCCGTCGCGGGGCCCCCTGGCCCCTAGACGGCCCCAAGATGGCCCAGGGAGGCTCCAAAGACAGCCCAAGATGGCCCCAGGAGGACCCCCAAGACGACCCCTGGAGGCAAAACACACTGAACTTCCTCAAGCTGTTGAAGGACTTCAGCGTTTGAAGGCCCCCCTCTCCTATGGAAGCCAAGATCGCCCCAAGAGGCCTCCAACACCCCCAGGGTCCCCCACCCTGCGAAGACCCTGCGAAAACCCTGCAAAGAGGGGGCCCCTCTGTTGCTGGTTATGGAACCTCCTCATGTCTCCTTCTTCCTGTTCGACCCTCCTCATCTTCCTCCTCCTCATCCTCCTCCTCCTCGTCCTCCTCTCCCCCCCCGCCTGCTCGTCAGGCTCCTCCAGCTCCGGCATCTCCTCCTCCTCCTCCTCCTCCTCCTCCTCCTCCTCCTCCTCCTCCTCCTCCTCCTCCTCCTCGGCTTTCTCCGCTTCCTCTGTTTCTCCCTTCGACTCCCAATATGGATGCATTAGGAGGCCCAAGGCGGCCCCAAGAGGACCCCTAGGCGACCTCCGAAGGGGCCAGACGGCGCAATAGCGCCCCAAGATGGCCCAAGAGGCCTCCAAGAGGCCCCAAGAGCCCCAAAGAGGCCTCCAAGAAGCCCCAAAGAGGCCCCCCTGGAAACCTCCAAGAAGCCCCAAGAAGCCCCCACACGGTCCCCAAAAAACGCCTAGAGGCCAGCGGAAAATTGTATACAAATGGAACGTAGTTGCTATGCTCACTGGAGTTTTCACTTGGCGCTGTGCACTAACACTCAGTGAATGCTGTTCGCCCTCGTGGACACTCGCACGCTCGTCCCAGCACTAACCTGGGGAAGCGTATCCCCCCCCCGCGGCGCTTTCCGCGGCCAGTGCCGGGCAGAACGACGCGGCAGACGAGCACGGCACGCCCAGTCTTAACGCACTCCAGACGTGCACCCCGCGAAGCGAGAGGAATTAAAGCATCAGCTTGGACTCGGGCTCGACATTAGTCGAGGCACTGGCATAAGGCCGGTTCCCACGTGCAGGGTGCAGGAGGAGAGGGGCCGTCCAGCCCATCGTGGAGGCGTGCCCGCGGTGCAGGTGCTCGGGAACCGGCAGGCACCCTGCGGCGGGACTGCTGGCCGGGCGCGCTGGGCGGGCGCCCAGAGAGAGGGCAAGAAGGCTCTGGTGCCGCGCCCCGGGTCGAGGGGCAGATCGGGACCCCCGAACCGGAACACGGAGGCATCCGCTCCTCCTGCCCCCCACCTTGCACACTCCCAGCTCATCGGCGAGGTTGCTGCGGATTCCGAGTGTTCCGGTTTGCTCCTGGCTCGCGCTGGCAGCTGCACGCAGCTGCACCCTGCGCCCCATCTCAGGGACAACGCAGCCGTGAGAGAACACTGACCGCGGAGCGCAGCGGTCCATTTCTGCAGCTGGGCACTCCAAAGCCTTCGAACAAGCCTCGCATTCAAATAATCGCGTTGACACTTCAAACTGGACGCCGTGCCCGAGAAGGAGTCGAGTGCCAAAAAGGTTCAGGAGGGCAGGATGACATGGACGCTGAGGAGATCAAGGAGACGTATGAGAGCGGCACCATCAACGCCGACTTCTTGTGGCACGCACAGTCGATGACTGTACAGGGTCAACAGAAGCAAAACAGGTAGCTGGGCAGCTCTTCACTGCGGAAGAGACTGGTACGGCGACAGACGACGACGACGACGAGAACGGCCCTTTGCGGATGGCACGTGGCGGGGGGGGAGGGCTGCGTGGGCCTCCTGCAGTCCCGACGGACGAGGCAACGACGACGGCGACGACGACGATGACGACGACGACGATGACGACGAGGACGACGACGGCGACCACGACGACTACGACGACGACGACCACGGCGACCACGACGACGACGACGGCCTTCTGCAGATGGCATGCAGGACAGGGGGTGCTGCGTAGGCGCGCAGGCGTCTTGCATTCCCCTGGGAAGACGACGACGGCGACGGCGACGGCCCCTTGCGAATGGCAGGAGCGGAGGGAAGGGGGCGGGAGCCGCATAGGCGTCTTGCGGTCCTGGGGAAAAACGACGACGACGACGACGACGACGACGACGATGCCGACGACGGCGACGACGACGACGAGGACGGGACGACGACAACGGGAAGACGACAACCGACGGGATGACGACGGCCAACCCCCTCCAGCACCGATACTACTCATCTGCCCTGCACAATAGGCAGGCGACCCCCCCCGGACGGGAAGGGGTATCTTGTCAATCGGTCACGTCCTTTTGCCCGGGGCGGTCTCAACACCCCAGCGCTGGGGCGTTTCGCGCCCCAGGGGCGCCGCCGCCAGAGACGTCGCCAGGGTGCCGAAACCGCCCTGGACTGCTCGGGGGGAATGTCGAGGCCAGCCAGCTGGCTGCCCGTGCGCGACCCGTAGCCGCACCAGCAGCAGGAGCACGAGAACGACTGGAACGGGATGGGGTGCTGCCGTCGTGCCGATCGGATCCCAGGGGGGGGGCCCGTCGCGGCCTTGGGGCCGCCGCCGCTTCTGCCCTCCCCCCCCTCGCCGCCCCCTCCCCAAGAGCTCCCGCCGCGCGCGCGCGCCGCCCCGCGGGCGCCCGCACCTCACAGCGACACCACCGTGGCTGCGGGGCCGCGCCGCGCCGCGCCGGCAGCAGGCTGCTCAGCGCACCGCAAGGCCGAGGCCGCGGCGGCGAGGTCAAACTCGGAGTCGTCGTCGTCGCCGTCGTCGTCCATGCGGCAGGCGAAGAACAGGGTCTGGGCCTCGGCCAACTCCTGGTAGGCCAGCCAGAGCCTCGCGAGGGCCTTGCGCCGCGTCCGCCGCAGGAGCTCGGTGGTCGCACCGGTGACGTCGGAGCCGTCGTCGAGCCCCCCGTGCCCAGAGTGCTTGCACTTGGCGTCGGCGCAGAGCAGGGCGGGGTGGGCCTCGGACAGCTCCTGGTAGGCCCGCCAGCGTCTCGCGAGGGCCTGGCGGCGCAGCGTGCGCCGCAGGAGCTCAGCCTCGGCGCCCTCTTGCCGCCTCGCGTCCGTGCTCATGCCGCGCGCGGCGTGCGTCAGATCCGAGGTGCTCGCGCAGACGGTGGTCGCACCGGTGACGTCGGAGTCGTCGTCGAGCCCACAGTACCCAGAGTGGTTGCCATTGCTGGCGGCTTTGGTCTGCTGGATGACCTTGCCGAGCAGACATGGCCGCTCTGGGTTCTGTAGCGCCTGCATTCTGGCACAATGCGCGTGGTAAGTTCTCGCGCACGCTGGGAAGCCCTTGAGCCCAAAATGGCTTGGCCATAAATGGCCAGGGAATGTTTTTTGTAGGATCGGGCTGCATCGGCACGGAAAAGAAACCTTTCTTGACATGAACGGGAAGAGCGTGAAATCAAAGAGCTTGGCGAGAACGTGCACCAACATCAAGTTCGCATGTCGCGTAGGCGCTCTTCCCGAACGTCCACAGGGGGTACCAGGAGGACTTCGCTATCCGCGCCAATTCAGACGTGCCGCTGACCTCGAACGTCCGCAAAAAGAATCAGATTGAGTTCACGATCCGCGCAAATTCCGACGTGCCGCTCATTCCGAACGTCCACAAAAGATACCAAATGGAATTCACAATCCGCGCAACTTCAGTCACCGATCACCGCGAACGTCCACAAAAGATACCAGGTAAAGTTCACTACCCGCGCGAGTTTAGACGTCGCTCTTACCCCGAACGCCCCCCAAAGATATCAGGTGGAGTTCGCGTTCCGCGCGAGTTCAAAACTCGTTGGAGGACGTCTCAAGCGAAATGCTCTGTTTTGAACAAAACTGGTGAGAACCGATCGGTGTTTCCATAATGTCGCCTTCGAGGACCCGTCCGAAGGCAATGTTTCCCCACATGTTCCGTGGGGTTCTGGTTTTCGTCCCTGCCGCGGCGCACCCGCGTTTCCTCCTCACACCTCCCCTCCTCTCTCTTCCTTCCTCCCCTTACCCGCGCTCAACACATGCACGGCCAGTACATGGGACACGCGTCTACATACAGCCGCACGCATGCACACACTCGCACACACAAGACGCATGTTCACTGCATCATATACCCAACACGTATGCACAACATACTGGGCACCCACGTGAGACACACGTTCCGATACGGCCGCACACGCATCATACACATACACATGACATGCCATATGCAAGACGTGCGTGTAGGATACGCAGTGGACGGCAGGAGGCTCTATGCAGGCCATGGCGCGGGGCACGGCAGGCGTGGCACTTTGTCGTCACCAGAGGGGGGGGCGCAACACATGCGCGACAACAAGAGGCGTTGCACTTCCTCGACACCACACGGGGTGCGCACGGGGTGGTTTCCCTATCCGTTTCGGGCTCGCAAGGCGTGGTGTGCGCTGGGGGGGGTTTCCCTATCCGTTTCAGGCTCGCCAAGCGCGGCAGGCGTGGAACGTCCTCGATACCACAAGGGGGTGCGCTGGGGGTGGTTTCCCTATCCGTTGCGGGCTCGCAAAACGTGGTAAGCGTGGCACTTCCTCGACACCACAGGGGGTGCGCTGGGGGTGGTTTCCCTATCCGTTTCGGGCTCGCAAAGCGTGGCAAGCGTGGCACTTCCTGGACGCCACAAGGGGTGCGCTGGGGGTGGTTTCCCTATCCGTTTCGGGCTCGCAAAGCGTGGTAAGCGTGGCACTTCCTCAACACCACAGGGGGTGCGCTGGGGGTGGTCTCCCTATCCGCTTCGGGTTCGCAAAGCGTAGCGGGCGTGGCAGTCCCTCGGCAACACAAGGGGGTGCGCTGGGGGTGGTCTCCCCGTCCGTTTCGGGCTCGCAAAGCGCGGGCTCGCAAGGCGTGGTAGGCGTGGCACTTCCTCGACACCACAGGGGGTGCGTTGGGGGTGGTCTCTCCGTCCGTTTCGGGCTCACAAAGCGTGGCAGGCGTGGCACTTCCTCGACGCCACAAAGGGGTGCGCTGGGGGTGGTTTTCCTGCTCGTTTCGGTTTCGCCAAGCGTGGCAGGCGTGGCACTTCCTCCACACCACAAGGGGGTGCGCTGGGGGTGGTCTCCCCGTCCGCTTCGGGCTCACAAAGCGTGGCATGCGTGGCACTTCCTCGACGCCACAAGGGGTGCGCTGGGGGTTGTCTTCCTGTTCGTTTCGGGTTCGCCAAGCGTGGCAGGCTTGGCACTTCATCGACATCACAAGGGTGTGGTTGGGGGTGGTCTCCCTATCCGTTTCGAGCTCACAAAGCGTGGCAGGCGTGGCACTTCCTCGACGCCACAAAGGGTGCGCTGGGGGTGGTCTCCCTATCCGCTTCGGGCTCGCAAAGCGTGGTAGGCGTGGCACTTCCTCGGCACCACAGGGAAGTGCACTGGGGGTGGTTTCCCTATCCGCTTCGGGCTCGCAAAGCATGGCAGGCGCGGCATTTCCTCGACACTACAGGGGGTGCGCTGGGGGTGGTCTCCCTATCCGTTTCGGGTTCGCAAAGCGTGGCAGGCGTGGCACTTCCTCGATACCACAGGGGGTGCGCTGGGGGTGGTCTCCCTATCCGATTCGGTCTCACAAAGCGTGGCAGGCGTGGCACTTCCTCGACACCACAAGGGGCTGCCTGGGGGTGGTCTCCCTATCCGTTTCGGGCTCGCAAAGCGCGGCAGGCGTGGCACGTCGTCGCCACCACAGGGGGTGCGCCGCGGGTGGTCTCCCTATCCATTCCGGGCTCGCAAAGCGTGGCAGGCGTGGCACTCCCTCGACACCACAGGGGCTGCGCCGCTTCGGTCTTGCAAAGTGTGGCAGGCGTGGCGCTTCCTCGACACCACAAGGGGGTGCGCCGGGGGTGGTCTCCCTATCCGTTTCAGGCTCGCAAAACGTGGTAAGCGTGGCACTTCCTCGACACCACAGGGGGTGCGCTGGGGGGCATCTCCCTATCCGCTTCAGGTTCGCAAAGCGTGGCAGGCGTGCCACTTCCACGACACCATACGGGGTGCGCTGGGGGGGGTTGCCTTATCCGCTTCGGGCTCGCAAAGCGTTGCAGGCTTGGCACTTCCTCGACACCACAGCGGGGTGCGCTGGGGGTGGTCTCCCTATCCGTTTCGGGCTCGCCAAGCGCGGCAGCCGTGGAACTTCCTGGCAACAACAAAGGGTGCGCCGGGAGTGGTTTCCCTATCCATTTCGGTCTCGCAAAGCGTGGCAGGCGTGCCACTTCCTCGACACCACAAGGGGTGCGCTGGGGGTGGTCTCCCTATCCGCTTCGGTCTTGCAAAGCGTGGCAGGCGTGGCACTTCCTCGACAACGCAGGGGGTGCGCTGGGGGTGGTCTCCCTATCCGCTTCGGGTTCACAAAGCGTGGCAGGCGTGGCACTTCATCGACACCATAGGGGGTGCGCTGGGGGCGGTTGCCCTATCCGTTTCGGGCTCGCAAAGCGTGGCAGGCGTGCCACTTCCTCGACACCACAAGGGCTGCGCCGGGGGTGGTTTCCCTATCCGCTTCGGGCTCGCAAAGCGTGGCAGGCGTGGCACTTCCTCGACACCACTGGGGGTGCGCCGGGGGTGGTCTCCCTATCCGTTTCGGGCTCGCAAAGCGTGGCAGGCGGCGCGGCACTTCCTCGACCCCACAGGGGCTGCGCTGGGGGTGGTCCCCCTACCCGTTTCGGTCTTGCAATGGCGTGGCAGGCGTTGCATTTCCTCGACACCACAGGGGGTGCGCTGGGGGTGGTCTCCCTATCCGTTTCGGGCTCGCAAAGCGTGGCAGGCTTGGCACATTCCGAGACTTCCCCAGCAATGCAGGGCAATGGCGAACAGAAAACATTTCGATATATGTTTTAGATAGGTTCAAAAGCAGGTTCGGGAGATAGGTTCGCAAGCATAGTAGGTGCCAGGAAGAAGGTGCAACGCGCGGGGAAAACGCGTCATCGGGCAGATAGCCTCCCGTTACTGGGTTTGCCAAAGCGCGTCGGCGCAAATGCCGCGGGCAGCTAAGTTGGCGAAGCGAATTCGCCAAACTAGCCCTGGCGAGTGCACCCGGGGACGCTCCCTGGCCGCGGTAACCTCGCCAAGAAGGTTTGCAATGGAAAGGGCGTCAGGGCTGCATTTCAGGCAGGGGCCGCGACACTTTTCGCGCGATGCACCCTCGGGCACTAAACATAGAAAATTAACGAGAGCGGCTGCGGAGAAGACCTCCGCAAACACGACCCGCCAGAAAAGCAGTCACGACGATGGGTGACCCAAAAATCAACTGGGGCAGCCCCAGCAACTGGCACGGCGAACAACGCAATTCAAGGAATCCTGGACAAGCCGGGCCGCCACCAACAATCACCACCCCAGCAAAACCCCCATGCCGTGTCCCGGCGGGGTTCGGACACGCCATGGCTCCTCCTCATTATCACGGCCGCCCCGCCCAAGGTCATTCTGCCCTCCCCAAAGCCACTCGTCATCAATCACATCATGCTTCCCATCATCGCCCCCCTTGCCTCACCATCCTCCCCCTCGTCAGCCGCAGCATCCATGTTCTCATCCTCCTGCCCCCGATCCTCCCCGCCCTCCCCGCCCCCCCCTCCTCCTCCTCCTCCTCCTCCTCCTCCCTCCTCCTCCTCCTCATATTCCCCATCTTGTTCCTACCTTTTCTCCCTCATCCCCCCTTCATCCGCCCCTCATCCTCCGCCCGATCCTCCGGTCCTCCTCCTCCTACTCCTCTCTCCTGTTCCTCCTTCCTCCTGGCCCTCCGTTTCCTCGACCTGGCTCTCCTCCTCCTCCTCCTCTTCTTCCTCCTCCACATCCTCCTCCCGGCTCTCCTCATCCACCTCCTCCTCCTCCTCCTCTCCCATTCCTCTTCCTCCTCCTCCTCCTCCCCCACATTCTCCTCCACCTCCTCCTCCTCCTACCTTCAATCCCTGACCTTCCATGCTTCCGAAAACAGTTTGAAGTAGGTTTGAAATAGGTTTGAAGTAGGTTTGAAGTAGGTTTGAAGTAGGTTTGAAGTAGGTTTAGGTTTGAAGTAGGTTTGAAACCTACTTTGAGGCCTCCGAAACCTACTTTGAGGCTCCTAAAACCTATTTTGAAGCCTCCGAAACCTACTTTGCGCTACCGAAAACCTACTTTTGGAATCCGGAAACCTTCTTTGGAACCTACTTTGCAAAAACAAATTCTGCAAACCTACTTTCCGACCTACTTTGGGGGCGCGGTTCCTTGAAACATCAGCACACGCTTGCCCGAGCCTTTCCCAGAAGTCGCCCCCGGGGGCGGCGCGCCAAAAAAGGAATCTGCGAAGTGCCCCCAGAAGGTGAGCAAACCCAAAACACTTGTAGGTTGCCCCCGACAGGCGGGAGCCCCCCAAAGGGGGCGGTCTCCCCCCCCCCCCGAGGGTCGAGGATCGAGCGCGATTTCGCTGTCGGGCGACAAGCGAACGTACCGCGACAGGACAGGGCCTTTTGGCAGCCCCCCCGCTGGCGGGCAGGGGGCCGCCGCCTGGCGCCCTAGGTTCTTCAGAAACCAAACCTGATGCGGCCGCCCCCCGCCACCCGGGGCCCCTCCGGGCCCGGCCCGACGGAGGCGCCACTCCCCTTCCGTTTCTCTTTCCTCCTCCCACCTCTCTCCACCTCCTCTCCTCTTTCACGCGTCCTCATTATTCCAGCCTCCCTCCACCTCCTCCCCCCGGAAACGCCACCTCCCCCCTACCCGCCTTCTGGAGCCCCCCACCCTCCCGTTTCTGACCTTCTTAACCTTCCTGGTCCTCCCTCTCGCCCCCCCCCTCTCCCTTGCTCGGGCCCGCGGCCCTCGCCCCGCCCTCCATGCCCCACTTCCCGCTGTGGTCAGACCAAGGGGAAAACGCAATGCCCCCAGATCTCAGGACGGAGGTGGTTTAGAGCGCTTCCTGTTCCAACAACCCCCAGTCTTCCCTTCGGAGATGGATGCACCCCTCCCCCCCCCTCCTTCCGGGGTCTGCAATGGGGGGCGGCGGGTCGCTGGAGCGCCCGAGACGGTCAAAGATAGAGCCGGCATGACCTCGCAGAATGCAACGCGGTCTCACAGATGGTTCAAGATAGCCCAAGATGGATCAACATTGTTTCCCGCATGCTCCAAGAAACCCAAATACC
Source organism: Prorocentrum cordatum (assembly GCA_963575745.1). Taxonomy (NCBI): domain Eukaryota; class Dinophyceae; order Prorocentrales; family Prorocentraceae; genus Prorocentrum; species Prorocentrum cordatum. The sequence goes on along the minus strand of CAUYUJ010001925.1, from coordinate 370,352 downwards.
GCTCCGAGACCGCCCCAAGCGGCCGCGGAGCCACCCAATAACACCCCCGAGAAGCCGAAATCTTTCCAAATCGTACGAGACACGAATGAATTGGGCCTTTTGGCCCATGCGCTTCCGAAGACTTTGGAAGCCTGAAGATAAGCCCCGAAGGAGTCCAGAAGAACCCAAGACAGCGCACTTCACGAATTACTCGGCTGGCTTGCTAGCAGAAGCCGCGCCTTGCCGGCGGCATTCCAGCACTTCCCCGAGAAGCTTGTTTGGAAAATATCATTACTGACCCGATCCCGACAAGTTACTTTTGATATTGTGTTCCCGACAACCTTCCCTGGAAAGCTACTTTTGCACATGAATGTCGCATTCCTTTCCCCTGAAAGCTTCTCGCGGCAATCGGTTTCGCCATGCTTTCCCTTCGAGTTACCTGCGCCGACCACTGTTGCCAGGCGCGCTGCAGACCTACTTCGCCGACCTACTTCAGGAGCTACTCTAAACCTACTTCATTTGTTTTGCGCCTCAAACAAGCCCTGCATTCAAAGGGAAGTCTCGGGGCACATTCTCGACATCTCAGGGGGTGCGCAGAACGTGGTTTCCCTATCCGTTTCGGATCCGTAAAGCGTGGCAGGAGTGGCACTTTCTCGACACCATAAGGGGCTGCGCAGGAGGTGGTCCCTGAGCGCGGCCGCTATGCACGACGGTCGTCCAGGGCATAGCAGGCGTGGCACTTTCTCGACGCCAGACGGGGTGCGCAGGGGGTGGTCCCTCACCGCGGCCGCTATGCGCGCCGGGCGTCCAGGGCATAGCAGGCGTGGCACTTTCTCGACACCGTAGA
>CAUYUJ010001925.1:324526-364526 GCA_963575745.1 Prorocentrum cordatum | reverse complement strand
GGGCCTTAGGTGGAGCTCTCTCCTGATCGGTCCACAAACTAAAAAACATAAAAATAAGCGCCGCTCTGTTTAGAATGCGGAGCCCGTGGGGGACTCAGAGAGCAGCTACTACATCCAAAACAGTATGTTCGACGGTCCCGCTGTCGAGAGGGCTCCCCGAGGCCCAAAACGCTTCGACGGGAAGTCTGGTTACGTTTGGGCAGGATCGGGTCGACGTTTGGGTGATCTGGCCTGCTTTGACGTGTGGACTGGCTTAATTTTGGGACAGGTCTGGTATACGTTTGGGTGTTCTGACTTGCCTTGGTCGGTGGTCTGTTGAACCTTTGGGCGGGGTCGGGTCAACTTTCGGGAGGAGCAGCTGGCTGCGATGGACGGTTTGGTTTACTATTGGGCGGGATCTGGTCTACGATTGGGAGGCCAGGCCTGTTGTGGCGGGTGATCTGGTTTATTTTTGGGCGGAGTCGGGTCTACTGTTACCGATCTGGCTGTCTTTGACGTGTGGTCTGTCCTGATGTTGGGACAGCTCTGGTATACTGCTGGGCTGTCTAGCTTGCCTTGTTCGGAGGTCTGATGTCCTTTTGGGCGGGGTCGGGTCAACTAGCTTGAGGCCTAGCTTGATGCGATGGACGGTCTGGTTTACTATTGGGCCCGGAGTGGTCTACTGTTGGGTGGTGCAGTTTACTTGTGGGAGGGGTCTGCTCTACGGTTGGGCGGTATAGCCTGCTGCGATTGATGGTCGGGTATACTGTTGGGCGGGGTCGGGTCTATGTTCGGGCAGTTAAGCTTGCTGCGATGGGTGGTTTGGTTTACGTGTGGGCGGAGTCTGGTCTACTTTGTATGGCCTCGCGTGCTTTGATGGGCGGTCTGGCTTACTTTTTGGCGGGGTGTGGTCTACTCTAGGGCGGTCTAGCCTGCAGTGGTTGGTGGTCTGGTTTACGTTTGGGCTGGGCCTGGTCAAGTTTCGGGAGGCCCAGATTGCTTTGGCGGGTGGTCTGGTCTACTTTGGGCGGGGCCTGCCCTACAAGTGGGCGGTCTTGCCTGCCTTGCCGGATACTCTTGAAGGGGCCCCAGGACACACAAATAAATACACACAAATAAAAACATTCCCCATATTTTCCCATATTTTCTGGGTTTTTGTCTTCCCCCCCACTTCCCATATTTTTCCATATTTTCCTGGGACTCGAGGATTAATTGTGTCTGTGTGTTTCTTTTCCTCTTGATCTTTGGCGACGTCGGGTCTACCTCCAGGTGGCCAAACCCCGTCCTCGACCGTGGGCGCGGCCGTGGGCTCGGCCGTGCCGCCCTCCGCCGAACTGTTCTCGGCGGCCGCGGTGCCGTTCGCGGAGGAGGCGCTGTCCTTCGGGCCGCGACACGCGCGGCGCTTTTTCTCGACCGGTGGCTCCGCAGAGGGGGCGATATCGATATCGGGACTCATGTTGTTCCCATCCTACTTAAGGACCACATCCCAGAAATCCGCCGATCCGGCGTGTGAGTTTCAAGGAGTCTCAGCTACAGCCTCGAGGCTGAGCCTCAGCCTCTGGGGGGGTTGCCGGGGTGGCTCTGCCGGGGAAGGGGGGATGGGGGGGGGGGTGCGAGTTTCCGGCGGATGCGGGGGGGCTGCTTTTACAGAAGGCTCTAATCTCGAGGATGCGCTAAAAGGGTGGCCGCGGCCGCAAAAGTCTCTGAGGACGGTCTAAGAAAGTCCCGAGACCCCGAAAGATCGCCCGAACACGCCCAAGATGGCCCCAAGACGGCCCAAGAGCCTTCCAAGACGTCTGAAGAGGCCTCCAAGAGGCCTCCCACGAGGGCCCCCAGAGGCAAAAATCGTTGACTTCCATTGGTTTTTTCATGTTTTTGGGGTTGTCGTTTTTTTCCGCTTTCCGACGCTCCAAGACGGCCCAAACCGCTCGAAGACGGCCCAGGAGGCCCCCAGACAGTCCCAAGACGGCCCAAGAGGGCCCCAAGGCGGCCCAAAAGCCGCCCAAGACGGCCCGAGAGGCCCCCAAGACGGCCCCAGGAGGACCCAAAAGAGGGACGAAAAGCGGAAAAAATCTAGCCTTCCAGCCCACGAGGCCCCCAGGAGGCCCCAAGAGCCCCCAAGAGGGCCCCCAAAAGCCCCCAAGAAGCCCCCTCGACGCCTTGACAGGCTCCTGTGCGAGTATCTGTGTGTGGTGCGTGTCTGCGAATGTCTGTGCGTGCTAGTGTCTGGCGTGCGCCTAGTGTGTCTCTGTATGTGTGTCTGCCGTATGTGCATTTGGTCGTGTGCGTGCTTGAGGTGTCCGCGTAATCCGCCGATCCGGCGTGTGAGTTTCAAGGAGTCTCAGCTACAGCCTCGAGGCTGAGCTTCAGCCTCTGGGGGGGTCGCCGGGGTGGCTCTGCCGGGGAAGGGGGGGTGGGGGGGGGGGGGGGGGTGCGAGTTTCCGGCGAACCCCGGGGCCGCTCCGGGGGAGTGGAAGATAGGGGGGGGGGGGGCGCCATGCTCCGCTTTTTCCGGCGCTTTGGAGGAGGGGGGGGGCCCAAGAGACCCCCAAGGGGTTCCAAGAGGGCCCCGAGTCGCCGAAAAATCGCTCCAAGACGCCCGAGATGGCCTGCAGACGGCCCAAGGTGTCTCCAAGACGCCCCAAGAAGCTTCCAAGAGGCCTCCCAAGAGGGCCCCAAGAGGCCAGAATCGTTGATTTTCATTGGTTTTTTCAGGGTTTTTAGCGTTCTTGCCTTTTCGGGCGTCCGACGCTCGAAGACGGCCCAAGAGGCCCCCAAGTCCGTCCCAAGACGGCCCACGATGCTTCCAACACGGCCCAAGAGAGCCCCAAGACGGCCCAAGAGGGCCCCAAGACGGCCCAAGAGGGCCTCTGGACAGCCCAAGAAGGCCCCAAGAGAGCCCCAAGAGGGGCCCAAGAGGGGGACCACGAACCGAAAGAACCGAGCTTTCCGCCCCAAGAGGCCCCCAGGAGGCCCCAAGAGACCCCCAAGGGGCCCCAAGAAGCCCACAAGAGGCCCAAAAGAGGTTCCAAGAGGCCCCAAAACAGCTCCCCAGAGGCCTCCAGACTGCCTCCGGCAGGCCCCCGGTTTCTTCCGCGGCACCGCCCAGGGCGCCACCGGCAGGATGTCCTCCGTCTCATCGTTTTCCTTCAAGTTATCGCCTCTTCCTCATTCTCCTCCTCCTCCTCTGCGACCTCACTCCTATCCCTCAACGATCGCGTCACCGAGTGCCTCTTCTTTGAAACATCCTCGCTCTTCAAACGCACATCCATACACACATGCATACATACCTACATTTAAACACATTTGCATACATAGAAAAACAATCTTCCAGACATACATACTTACATTCACACACATACACACATATTATCATACACACATACAAACATACATACAAACTAAATACATACATACGCGCACAAGCATACATACATACATACGTACCTACACACAGGCACACATGATCAATGCATGCATACATGCATGCACGCGTACATACACACACATATATCGTGAAACTCACCGCGTGCTCGAAACTTGAGAGAGACCGCGGGAAGTCGAGAGAAGCCGCGGAACGAGGCCTCTACTACTACTACCACTACTACCACAACACTACTACTACTACTACTACCACTACTACTACTACTACTACTGCTACTACTACTACTACTACTACTACTACTAATACTACTACTAGTACTACAGGTGCGTTTCCCAACTAGTATGTGTGTGTGGGTGATGCTGTGTGCGCATGTCTGCGGCGCAGGTTAAGTGGTGTGACTGTGTGTGTGCGTTTGAGTGTGCGCCCATAATTTCTGCGTCTGGAGAATAACCCCGAGCGACCCGGATCGGCGGCACTGGCCGAAGGCCACTACAATATGTGTATCCGAGCGACCCAGATCGGCGGCACTGGCCGAAGGCCACTACAATAATTTCGAGCACCCAGAAAAGTGTCGAAAGAGTGCCGAAAGAGTGTCGAAACAGTGTCGAAAGAGTGTTGGGCGAGTGTCTCCCGGGGCCCGACACGTGAAAACCCGTGAGTTTCGGTACTTTTTTGGGCGCTCGAAATTCTTCCAAGGCTAAAGTAGGTTGGAGCATCAGAAGTATCGGCTATCGATGCCGATGTCGGCGGGCGGCCCGCCCGAATGCCGCAGCGGCACAGAAATCGGAAACGAATCGGGCAGCATCGGCACGGAGTCTGAAACGAACCGCATCGGCCGCGCCTCCGGGGCTCCACATTGCGAGACAAATCGGGCCGTCGGGGGTCTGGGTTCGGTCTGGAGGTCGTGCGGAGGGGCTGCCCAAGCCCCTGATCCAAGATCAATCGACATCGTGTCTGAGAATCGGATCGATCGAAGTGTGCGCCGAATCGGGCATCATCGGCACGGAGTCTGCAACGAACCGCATCGGCCGCGCCTCAGGATGCACGACGGCGCCGTGCAAGCACCGAGTCGCACCGGACCGCTGCAGGTGTCGGAATCGACTCGGATCGGGCCGGCCGGACTCGTTACCGAGTCGGATCGGTCGGAGAGAGATCGGCCCTGTCAGGTCACCCGTCTTCGCGCCCCGCGCTCCGCGACGCCTGGCATGCCTCCGCGCTCTCGCGCCGCCGCCCAGGAGAAGGGCGCCCCCGGCGGCCCAGGCCGCGGCGCGCGAAGCGCAGGCGCCCTCGCGCCACCGCGGGCGAGCCCGGGTGCCTCCCGGGCAGTGGCGCGAGGCTCTCTGTGGGTCGGACGAGGGAGGGGGGGGGGGGAATGGCCAAAGGGGGGGCAGCGTCAGGTCGGGCACGTCCTCCCACGGGCGGACTGTGGACGAACCGCAAACACTGGCCAAGAACTACGCAAACGCAGCCAACACAAAGCTCAAACCACTCGCTCCTAGACTATTTGGCTTACCCTCTTTGACTACGCCTCCTGCAGGGGGGCATGCCCGACTCAGGGGTGGCGGATCAGAAGCAGTCGGCACCTCCCGGCGCCGGGAGGCGCCAGCACGTCGAGGAGCCGCGCCAGGCGGAGGGGCCGAAGCCGGCCCAAAAGTCGTGCGGCCCCCGCTCATGAAGGGGCCCTGGGACACACAAGTAAAAAGACCCAAACCCCAGGATTCCCCACATGTTCTCAGATCTTCTGGATTCTCGCCTCCCCCCCCGACTCCCATAGTTCCCCATTGATTTTCGTCATAGTTCCCCGTCTTTCCCTGGGGACCAGCGATTCGTTGCGTCTGTGTGATTTTCCCCTCCGGAGCCTGGTCCGCCCCGAGAGGCGCCCGGGCTCCTCTCGGAGCTCGGAGCCCGCGGGGCCGCGGAACCCGGCGGACGGGCGCAGAGCCCCTCGCGCTGCGACAAAAATCGCGACGGGGGGCCTCCCGCTGCGTTCGGCCTCTGTCGGGGGGCCCGTCCCGGGCCTCGGGGCAGCCAGGAAACGACTCGGGAGGAGATGGGCCCAAGCGTCGGGGATCGACGGACCTGGGTCCATCCAGGCCCGGGCCCAGTCAGGACCCTGCAGAGGGCCCCTGCCAGGATCCTGCGCCCCAGCTGACCCGGGTCGGTGCGGCCCTGGCGCGGCAGGATCCTGCGAGATCCGGCGCTCTGGCGGACCCCCGCTCGCACGGACCCCGAAGACGACTCGGGGCGGAACGCCCGGCCCGGTGCCACGCGGCGGAGAGCTCCCGGCGTGGGAGGTCTGGGAAGGCACCTGCACGCCACCACGTGCCTGGCCAGGGCCAGGCATGGGCACGGCGGTGGCGGCTCAGGCGTCTTCCGCGGATCGCTGGGCCACCGGATCTCGCGCATCGCGCCCCGCGGGTGCGCGACGCGCGGTCGTCTTCGCGCCCTCGCGCTGTCTGCCCCCCTGCGGGCGACCTGGAGCTACAGTGGACTCCAGGACATCGATCGCGCTCATCCTCCCTCTCTCTCTCTCCCTCTCCCTCTCTCTCTCTCTCTCTCTCTCTCCGCCTGCTCCTCCACTCTGATCCTCCTGCTCGTTCTGCCTCCCCTGCTCCGCTCTCGCACTCCGCACACGATGCAGGGGGAAGGAGGGGAGGCAGCAAGAGCAGCAACTACACAGACCCAGGACCACCGACGCCGTGTTCTCCTTCACAACGGGGATTCCAATCTCGACTTCTTTCCGAACCAGCTTGTCACCCTGAGGCGTTTCCTGACGGCCCCGGGGCCCTGTGAGAGCAGAAAATTCGTCTGGCGAAGGACCCAACCATACCATGAGCAGTGATACGTACCGCAGTTGTGAGTACCGTCTTCGGTGGATCCTCCTATGCGGCCACGAAACGTTTGAGGGGTGTGCCAAAGCGGCCCGTCGGCGGCAGGCGGCCTTTTCCACTGGGGCTTTCGGTGGAGCTCCCCATGGGGCCACGAAACGTGCGAGGGTGTGCAGAAATGAGGCGGCACCGACATGCGGATCCTGCCGCTGCGGCCTCCGGTGGCGCCGCCTCAAGCCACGAAACGTGCGAGGGGTGCTCCAAAATGTGGAATGGAACCGCATGCGGGCGCTGCCACTGGGGCCTCAGGTGGAGCACCCTGTGAGGGGTTCGCCGAAATGAAAGGGTGAAACCGCATGCGAACGCAGCCGCTGGGGCCTTCGGTAGAGCTCCCTGTGGGGCCACGAGACGTATGACGGATGTGCCGAAATTGTGAGCTGGCGGCTTGCGAAGGCAGCCACTTGGGCCTTCGGTGGAGCTCCCTATGCGCCCACGAAACGCTGTACTGGGTGTGCCGCCGACACAGAAACATGCGGAGGGCAGAGGCAAGGAGGGGGAGGAGGGAGGAGGGGGAGGAGGAGAGGAGAGGATGAGACGCGGGGCGCTGTCTCTTCAAAACGAGGACCCAACACCACAGGATGGTTGGAAAAATTGCTAATACCGACGGTCGTGTTCTTCTCCACGACGCGAGGAAGACTGGGCCCAGGGGACGACCATCGACTCCCTGAGCTCTACGGGGGCGCGTTATGGCCTGAATCTGGAGGCGGCTCCAGCCGTGACAACGAGAAGTCGCTCGGAGGCTCAGAAGGGGCGAAGAGCGTCCACAAATGCGAGGCAGGGACCTGTCCACATCCACCGCCCGGGGAACCAGTGTCCCCGGGGTGGATGTTGCTATAATTGGGCCCAAGGGAGCCGGAACCGTGGGACAGGGCACCATTAGCTAGAGAGGTCTCGTGACCACTGGAGGGGGGGGGCCGGATTTGTCCGCCCCTGTTTCGCCACACACATTGCCGGTGCACATGTCGAGATACGCAGAAGCGTACGTGAGCCCGTGCTGCGTGGTGCGTGAGGCATAGCACAGCGCGGCGTAGATTTGCCTCGCATGTGTGAGAACACATTGTTCGGTATGCTGGCCCAGCTTCGATCGGCCACGCGGCCCGGACAGCAGTGCACAGTTCTGAGAGTGTGTGATGGGCTCGCCCTTCTGGCAGCGGTAGGGGTTGCAACGCCCCTCTCGCTCCAGACACGGCGTCGTCTCTAAACATTGGCTCAAGGTGCGAGTCACGAGGAAGAACGGTACACACGCGAAACGAAGAAGAACAGCAGCGCCGTCTCTTGGCCCGCGTGGCCACCAACGTGTCATCCATACTATCCCCTCACCTTCGCACCTCACATCCCTCTTGACCCCAACACATCACACCATTTCCCTGAAAGCCCATCCGTGGCACGAGAGATACTGACCCTCCTGTCTGAGGGCACTGGCGTGCATGAGCTTCTGGATAGATTCGGGGACAGGTGAAAATGGCAGAGGATACGAACATGATTGCAAGCGAACTTGCCCATATCCACCGCCTGCCGAGGTCCCCCCAAAGATCGACCCTGGGTCGACGGTTCAGGGTAACCCCCCGGGCTCGGGAAAGGAAAACTCGATCCTCGAAACTGGACCTCCGGAGATGGGGGTGGCGGCCAGGTCCTGGGCAGTGGGCGCGGGCGTGGGCGCGGCCGCGGTGCCATTCGCCGAAGCGTTCGCGGTGTCGCTCGCCGCGGTGCCGTTCGCGGCCGCGCTGCTCTCGGCCGCGGTGTCGTTCGCCGAGCCGTCCTCGGGACTCGCGGCCCGCGGGGGCTGCTCGGTGGCGCAGGCGCGCGCCAGAGCGCGCCCGAGCTCCCTGGCCGACACGCCTGCCAGAGCACGCCACATGCACGCACGCCCGTGCGGGGCGCTGCGCGCGCGACTATGGCCCCCCTGCTGCCCATCGGCCTTGGGCGGTCTTCCGCGGTCTTCAGCTGTCTTCTGACGGTCATGGGCGGTCTGCGGTCGTCTTCGGCGGCTTCTGGAGGTCTTCGGCGGCCTTCGCCGCGAAGGCTGGGTGGCTTCGTCCAACAAGGCGCCAACTACCGAAACACCGATCAGAGCGTAAAATATGGCAGAGAGAAGCCAACATGACAGCGGTCCGCTAGTCGACCTGAGCACAGGCCGTCGAGCTGCTCCGACCTGGGCAGTCGTTAAACCTGCTCTGAGCACGCCCGCTGCAAGCAGGCGCAAGGCGTAGAGCCTTGCTCGCCGAGACTCGAATCGATAGAGTCTGGGGTGCTTCTCTGTGTCTCTCGAATGAGCGATGAAAAGAGCGGGGCCCTACGCAGGATGATATCGCGACCTGGCGCGGGCATTGTACGCGCGAATGTCCGCACAGTTCTAGTCGTAACAGCGAAGAACCACACTGCGGTCGAAGGCAGCTGACGGAGACTACGGTGCCTAACTGGGCAGAAGAGGCACAGAGGGAGAAAAGCGCGCGGAAATGAGGAGGAGCACGGTCAGAGCAGGAGGTTCTTGAACGTGTGTGCTGGAGCACGGTGTGCACAGCGGAGACGTGGACGTTTTTCAGCGTCGCTCAAATGACGGCCGCGGGGAAAAGGCCTCCCCTTTCCCAGACGCCCTCGGCGTCGTGAAGAGACCACGACGGAAGGTCTTGCAGCAATGCTCGCACTCTAGGGGCCATGTTCAGGCACTGGGGCCTTGAGCAAATGGATCGAGATGGGGCAAGACTGTTCCCTGGAAAGCGTCGGGACCTCCGGGGCTCCACATTGCGAGACAAATCGGGCCGTCGGGGGTCTGGGTTCGGTCTGGAGGTCGTGCGGAGGGGCTGCCCAAGCCCCTGATCCAAGATCAATCGACATCGTGTCTGAGGATCGGATCGATCGAAGTGTGCGCCGAATCGGGCAGCATCGGCACGGAGTCTGCAACGAACCGCATCGGCCGCGCCTCAGGATGCACGACGGCGCCGTGCAAGCATCGAGTCGCACCGGACCGCTGCAGGTGTCGGAATCGACTCGGATCGGGCCGGCCGGACTCGTTACCGAGTCGGATCGGTCGGAGAGAGATCGGCCCTGTCAGGTCACCCGTCTTCGCGCCCCGCGCTGCGCGACGCCTGGCATGCCTCCGCGCTCTCGCGCCGCCGCCCAGGAGAAGGGCGCCCCCGGCGGCCCAGGCCGCGGCGCGCGAAGCGCAGGCGCCCTCGCGCCACCGCGGGCGAGCCCGGGTGCCTCCCGGGCAGTGGCGCGAGGCTCTCTGTGGGTCGGACGAGGGAGGGGGGGGGGGGAATGGCCAAAGGGGGGGCAGCGTCAGGTCGGGCACGTCCTCCCACGGGCGGACTGTGGACGAACCGCAAACACTGGCCAAGAACTACGCAAACGCAGCCAACACAAAGTTCAAACCACTCGCTCCTAGACTATTTGGCTTACCCTCTTTGACTATGCCTCCTGCAGGGGGGCATGCCCGACTCAGGGGTGGCGGATCAGAAGCAGTCGGCACCTCCCGGCGCCTGGAGGCGCCAGCACGTCGAGGAGCCGCGCCAGGCGGAGGGGCCGAAGCCGGCCCCAAAGTCGTGCGGCCCCCGCTCATGAAGGGGCCCTGGGACACACAAGTAAAAAGACCCAAACCCCAGGATTCCCCACATGTTCTCAGACCTTCTGGATTCTCGCCTCCCCCCCCGACTCCCATAGTTCCCCATTGATATCGTCAAAGTTTCCCGTCTTCCTGTGACCGGCGATTCGTTGCGTCTGTGTGATTTTCCCCTCTGGAGCCTGGCCGACCCCGTGAGGCCCCGCCTCCCTCGGAGCTCGGTGCCCGCGGGGCCGCGGACCGGCGGACGGGCAGCCAGGAAACGACACGGGAGGAACGGCCGTCCCGGAAGGTCCAAACCCCTGTGCGGACCTTGCGAAAAGATCACGCCGTCGCTGGGTCCAGGGTTTTTGCCGGTTCCAGCACCCCGGAGGCCCTCCACTGGCACAGGATGGCCCAAGCGTCGGGGATCGACGGACCTGGGTCCATCTAGGCCCTGGCCAGTCAGGACCCTGCAGGGCCCCTGCCAGATCCTGGCCCCATCGACCCGGTCTGTGCGGCCCGGCGCTGCAGGATCCTGCGAGATCCTCCGCTGACGGACCCCCCCTCTGCACGGACCCGAAGACGCGGGCGAACGCCCGGCCCGTGCCACGCGGCGGAGAGCTCCCGGCGTGGGAGGTCTGGGAAGGCACCTGCACGCCACCACTTGCCAGGCCAGGGCCAGGCATGGGCCGGCAGCTCAAGTTCCGCTAATCGCTGGGCCACCGCGATCCGCGCATCGCGCCCCGCGGTGCGCGACGCGCGGTCACCTTCGCGCCCTCGCGCTGTCTGCCCCCCGCGGGCGACCTGAGCTACAGTGGACTCCAGGACATCGATCGCGCGCATCCTCCCTCTCTCTCTCTCCCTCTCTCTCCCTCTCTCTCTCTCTCTCGCCTGCTCCTCCACTCTGTCCTCCTGCTCGTTCTGCTGCCCTGCTCCGCTCTCGCACTCCGCACACATGCAGGGGAAGGAGGGGAGGCAGCAAGAGCAGCAACTACACAGACCCAGACCAAGACGCCGTGTTCTCCTTCGCAACGTGGATTCCAATCTCGACTTCTTTCCGAACCAGCTTGTCACCCTGAGTCGTTTCCTGACGGTCCCGGGGCCCTGTGAGAGCAGAAAATTCGTCTGGCGAAGGACCCAACCATACCATGAGCAGTGATACGTACCGCAGTTGTGAGTACCGTCTTCGGTGGATCCTCCTATGCGGCCACGAAACGTTTGAGGGGTGTGCCAAAGCGGCCCGTCGGCGGCAGGCGGCCTTTTCCACTGGGGCTTTCGGTGGAGCTCCCCATGGGGCCACGAAACGTGCGAGGGTGTGCAGAAATGAGGCGGCACCGACATGCGGATCCTGCCGCTGCGGCCTCCGGTGGCGCCGCCTCAAGCCACGAAACGTGCGAGGGGTGCTCCAAAATGTGGGATGGAACCGCATGCGGGCGCTGCCACTGGGGCCTCAGGTGGAGCACCCTGTGAGGGGTTCGCCGAAATGAAAGGGTGGAACCGCATGCGAATGCAGCCACTGGGGCCTTCGGTAGAGCTCCCTGTGGGGCCACGAGACGTATGACGGATGTGTCGAAATTGTGAGCTGGCGGCTTGCGAAGGCAGCCACTGGGGCCTTCGGTGGAGCTCCCTGTGCGCCCACGAAACGCTGTACCGGGTGTGCCGCCGACACAGAAACATGCGGATGGCAGAGGCAAGGAGGGGGAGAAGGGAGGAGGGGGAGGAGGGGAGGAGAGGAAGAGACGCGGGGCGCTGTCTCTTCAAAACGAGTACCCAACACCACAGGACGGTTGGGAAAATTGCTAATACCGACGGTCGTGTTCTTCTCCACGACGCGAGGAAGACTGGGCCCAGGGGACGACCATCGACTCCCTGAGCTCTACGGGGGCGCGTTATGGCCTGAATCTGGAGGCGGCTCCAGCCGTGACAACGAGAAGTCGCTCGGAGGCTCAGAAGGGGCGAAGAGCGTCCACAAATGCGAGGCAGGGACCTGTCCACATCCACCGCCCGGGGAACCAGTGTCCCCGGGGTGGATGTTGCTATAATTGGGCCCAAGGGAGCCCGAACCGTGGGACAGGGCACCATTAGCTAGAGAGGTCTCGTGACCACTGGAGGGGGGGGGCCGGATTTGTCCGCCCCTGTTTCGCCACACACATTGCCGGTGCACATGTCGAGAATACGCAGAAGCGTACGTGAGCCCGTGCTGCGTGGTGCGTGAGGCATAGCACAGCGCGGCGTAGATTTGCCTCGCATGTGTGAGAACACATTGTTCGGTATGCTGGCCCAGCTTCGATCGGCCACGCGGCCCGGACAGCAGTGCACGGTTCTGAGAGTGTGTGATGGGCTCGCCCTTCTGGCAGCGGTAGGGGTTGCAACGCCCCTCTCGCTCCAGACACGGCGTCGTCTCTAAACATTGGCTCAAGGTGCGAGTCACGAGGAAGAACGGTACACACGCGAAACGAAGAAGAACAGCAGCGCCGTCTCTTGGCCCGCGTGGCCACCAACGTGTCATCCTTACTATCCCCTCACCTTCGCATCTCACATCCCTCTCGACCCCAACACATCACACCATTTCCCTGAAAGCCCATCCGTGGCACGAGAGATACTGACCCTCCTGTCTGAGGGCACTGGCGTGCATGAGCTTCTGGATAGATTCGGGGACAGGCGAAAATGGCAGAGGATACGAACATGATTGCAAGCGAACTTGCCCATATCCACCGCCTGCCGAGGTCCCCGAAGATAGACCCTGGGTCGACGGTTCAGGATAACCCCCCGGCTCGGGAAAGGAAAACTCGATCCTCGAAACTGGACCTCCGGAGATGGGGGTGGCGGCCAGGTCCTGGGCAGTGGGCGCGGGCGTGGGCGCGGCCGCGGTGCCATTCGCCGAAGCGTTCGCGGTGTCGTTCGCCGCGGTGCCGTTCGCGGCCGCGCTGCTCTCGGCCGCGGTGTCGTTCGCCGAGCCGTCCTCGGGACTCGCGGCCCGCGGGGGCTGCTCGGTGGCGCAGGCGCGCGCCAGAGCGCGCCCGAGCTCCCTGGCCGACACGCCTGCCAGAGCACGCCACATGCACGCACGCCCGTGCGGGGCGCTGCGCGTGCGACTATGGCCCCCCTGCTGCCCATCGGCATTGGGCGGTCTTCCGCGGTCTTCAGCTGTCTTCTGACGGTCTTGGGCGGTCTGCGGTCGTCTTCGGCGGCTTCTGGAGGTCTTCGGCGGCCTTCGCCGCGAAGGCTGGGTGGCTTCGTCCAACAAGGCGCCAACTACCGAAACACCGATCAGAGCGTAAAATATGGCAGAGAGAAGCCAACATGACAGCGGTCCGCTAGTCGACCTGAGCAGGCCGTCGAGCTGCTCCGACCTGGGCAGTCGTTAAACCTGCTCTGAGCACGCCCGCTGCAAGCAGGCGCAAGGCGTAGAGCCTTGCTCGCCGAGACTCGAATCGATAGAGTCTGGGGTGCTTCTCTGTGTCTCTCGAATGAGCGATGAAAAGAGCGGGGCCCTACGCAGGATGATATCGCGACCTGGCGCGGGCATTGTACGCGCGAATGTCCGCACAGTTCTAGTCGTAACAGCGAAGAACCACACTGCGGTCGAAGGCAGCTGACGGAGACTACGGTGCCTAACTGGGCAGAAGAGGCACAGAGGGAGAAAAGCGCGCGGAAATGAGGAGGAGCACGGTCAGAGCAGGAGGTTCTTGAACGTGTGTGCTGGAGCACGGTGTGCACAGCGGAGACGTGGACGTTTTTCAGCGTCGCTCAAATGACGGCCGCGGGGAAAAGGCCTCCCCTTTCCCAGACGCCCTCGGCGTCGTGAAGAGACCACGACGGAAGGTCTTGCAGCAATGCTCGCACTCTAGGGGCCATGTTCAGGCACTGGGGCCTTGAGCAAATGGATCGAGATGGGGCAAGACTGTTCCCTGGAAAGCGTCGGGACCTCCGGGGCTCCACATTGCGAGACAAATCGGGCCGTCGGGGGTCTGGGTTCGGTCTGGAGGTCGTGCGGAGGGGCTGCCCAAGCCCCTGATCCAAGATCAATCGACATCGTGTCTGAGGATCGGATCGATCGAAGTGTGCGCCGAATCGGGCAGCATCGGCACGGAGTCTGCAACGAACCGCATCGGCCGCGCCTCAGGATGCACGACGGCGCCGTGCAAGCATCGAGTCGCACCCGACCGCTGCAGAAGTGAACCCCACCCTCCCCCTCAGAAATCGTGTGGGGTAGGGGTCGGGCTCGCAATGTGGCCCCCTAGCTCGAGCGCCGATAGTTCTTCCGCTGGGCGCCCCTCCGCAGTCTTCCACTCCAGTCCTGACAGTCCCCTGCCGCGCTCCGCCCCCCAGCGTTTGCCCCCCACCGCCGCCGCTGCCGGTCCTCCGTGGCATCCTTCTACCGGAATCGACTCGGATCGGGCCGGCCGGACTCGTTACCGAGTCGGATCGGTCGGAGAGAGATCGGCCCTGTCAGGTCACCCGTCTTCGCGCCCCGCGCTCCGCGACGCCTGGCATGCCTCCGCGCTCTCGCGCCGCCGCCCAGGAGAAGGGCGCCCCCGGCGGCCCAGGCCGCGGCGCGCGAAGCGCAGGCGCCCTCGCGCCACCGCGGGCGAGCCCGGGTGCCTCCCGGGCAGTGGCGCGAGGCTCTCTGTGGGTCGGACGAGGGAGGGGGGCGGGGGGAATGGCAAAAGGGGGGGCAGCGTCAGGTCGGGCACGTCCTCCCACGGGCGGACTGTGGACGAACCGCAAACACTGGCCAAGAACTACGCAAACGCAGCCAACACAAAGCTCAAACCACTCGCTCCTAGACTATTTGGCTTACCCTCTTTGACTATGCCTCCTGCAGGGGGGCATGCCCGACTCAGGGGTGGCGGATCAGAAGCAGTCGGCACCTCCCGGCGCCGGGAGGCGCCAGCACGTCGAGGAGCCGCGCCAGGCGGAGGGGCCGAAGCCGGCCCCAAAGTCGTGCGGCCCCCGCTCATGAAGGGGCCCTGGGACACACAAGTAAAAAGACCCAAACCCCAGGATTCCCCACATGTTCTCAGACCTTCTGGATTCTCGCCTCCCCCCCCGACTCCCATAGTTCCCCATTGATTTTCGTCATAGTTCCCCGTCTTTCCCTGGGGACCGGCGATTCGTTGCGTCTGTGTGATTTTCCCCTCTGGAGCCTGGTCCGCCCCGAGAGGCGCCCGGGCTCCTCTCGGAGCTCGGTGCCCGCGGGGCCGCGGAACCCGGCGGACGGGCAGCCAGGAAACGACTCGGGAGGAACGGCCGGTCCCGGGGAAGGGGTCCAAACCCCTGGGTGCGGACCTTGCGAAAAGATCACGCCGTCGCTGGGTCCGGGTTTTTGCCGGTTCCAGCACCCCGGAGGCCCTCCACTGGGCACAAGGATGGGCCCAAGCGTCGGGGATCGACGGACCTGGGTCCATCCAGGCCCGGGCCAGTCAGGACCCTGCAGGGCCCCTGCCAGATCCTGCGCCCCAGCTGACCCGGGTCGGTGCGGCCCTGGCGCGGCAGGATCCTGCGAGATCCGGCGCTCTGACGGACCCCCCGCTCGCACGGACCCCGAAGACGACTCGGGGCGGAACGCCCGGCCCGGTGCCACGCGGCGGAGAGCTCCCGGCGTGGGAGGTCTGGGAAGGCACCTGCACGCCACCACGTGCCTGGCCAGGGCCAGGCATGGGCACGGCGGTGGCGGCTCAGGCGTCTTCCGCGGATCGCTGGGCCACCGGATCTCGCGCATCGCGCCCCGCGGGTGCGCGACGCGCGGTCACCTTCGCGCCCTCGCGCTGTCTGCCCCCCTGCGGGCGACCTGAGCTACAGTGGACTCCAGGACATCGATCGCGCTCATCCTCCCTCTCTCTCTCTCCCTCTCTCTCCCTCTCTCTCTCTCTCTCCGCCTGCTCCTCCACTCTGATCCTCCTGCTCGTTCTGCCTCCCCTGCTCCGCTCTCGCACTCCGCACACGATGCAGGGGGAAGGAGGGGAGGCAGCAAGAGCAGCAACTACACAGACCCAGACCACCGACGCCGTGTTCTCCTTCGCAACGTGGATTCCAATCTCGACTTCTTTCCGAACCAGCTTGTCACCCTGAGTCGTTTCCTGACGGTCCCGGGGCCCTGTGAGAGCAGAAAATTCGTCTGGCGAAGGACCCAACCATACCATGAGCAGTGATACGTACCGCAGTTGTGAGTACCGTCTTCGGTGGATCCTCCTATGCGGCCACGAAACGTTTGAGGGGTGTGCCAAAGCGGCCCGTCGGCGGCAGGCGGCCTTTTCCACTGGGGCTTTCGGTGGAGCTCCCCATGGGGCCACGAAACGTGCGAGGGTGTGCAGAAATGAGGCGGCACCGACATGCGGATCCTGCCGCTGCGGCCTCCGGTGGCGCCGCCTCAAGCCACGAAACGTGCGAGGGGTGCTCCAAAATGTGGGATGGAACCGCATGCGGGCGCTGCCACTGGGGCCTCAGGTGGAGCACCCTGTGAGGGGTTCGCCGAAATGAAAGGGTGGAACCGCATGCGAATGCAGCCACTGGGGCCTTCGGTAGAGCTCCCTGTGGGGCCACGAGACGTATGACGGATGTGTCGAAATTGTGAGCTGGCGGCTTGCGAAGGCAGCCACTGGGGCCTTCGGTGGAGCTCCCTGTGCGCCCACGAAACGCTGTACCGGGTGTGCCGCCGACACAGAAACATGCGGATGGCAGAGGCAAGGAGGGGGAGAAGGGAGGAGGGGGAGGAGGGGAGGAGAGGAAGAGACGCGGGGCGCTGTCTCTTCAAAACGAGTACCCAACACCACAGGACGGTTGGGAAAATTGCTAATACCGACGGTCGTGTTCTTCTCCACGACGCGAGGAAGACTGGGCCCAGGGGACGACCATCGACTCCCTGAGCTCTACGGGGGCGCGTTATGGCCTGAATCTGGAGGCGGCTCCAGCCGTGACAACGAGAAGTCGCTCGGAGGCTCAGAAGGGGCGAAGAGCGTCCACAAATGCGAGGCAGGGACCTGTCCACATCCACCGCCCGGGGAACCAGTGTCCCCGGGGTGGATGTTGCTATAATTGGGCCCAAGGGAGCCCGTACCGTGGGACAGGGCACCATTAGCTAGAGAGGTCTCGTGACCACTGGAGGGGGGGGGCCGGATTTGTCCGCCCCTGTTTCGCCACACACATTGCCGGTGCACATGTCGAGAATACGCAGAAGCGTACGTGAGCCCGTGCTGCGTGGTGCGTGAGGCATAGCACAGCGCGGCGTAGATTTGCCTCGCATGTGTGAGAACACATTGTTCGGTATGCTGGCCCAGCTTCGATCGGCCACGCGGCCCGGACAGCAGTGCACGGTTCTGAGAGTGTGTGATGGGCTCGCCCTTCTGGCAGCGGTAGGGGTTGCAACGCCCCTCTCGCTCCAGACACGGCGTCGTCTCTAAACATTGGCTCAAGGTGCGAGTCACGAGGAAGAACGGTACACACGCGAAACGAAGAAGAACAGCAGCGCCGTCTCTTGGCCCGCGTGGCCACCAACGTGTCATCCTTACTATCCCCTCACCTTCGCATCTCACATCCCTCTCGACCCCAACACATCACACCATTTCCCTGAAAGCCCATCCGTGGCACGAGAGATACTGACCCTCCTGTCTGAGGGCACTGGCGTGCATGAGCTTCTGGATAGATTCGGGGACAGGCGAAAATGGCAGAGGATACGAACATGATTGCAAGCGAACTTGCCCATATCCACCGCCTGCCGAGGTCCCCCCGAAGATAGACCCTGGGTCGACGGTTCAGGATAACCCCCCGGGCTCGGGAAAGGAAAACTCGATCCTCGAAACTGGACCTCCGGAGATGGGGGTGGCGGCCAGGTCCTGGGCAGTGGGCGCGGGCGTGGGCGCGGCCGCGGTGCCATTCGCCGAAGCGTTCGCGGTGTCGTTCGCCGCGGTGCCGTTCGCGGCCGCGCTGCTCTCGGCCGCGGTGTCGTTCGCCGAGCCGTCCTCGGGACTCGCGGCCCGCGGGGGCTGCTCGGTGGCGCAGGCGCGCGCCAGAGCGCGCCCGAGCTCCCTGGCCGACACGCCTGCCAGAGCACGCCACATGCACGCACGCCCGTGCGGGGCGCTGCGCGTGCGACTATGGCCCCCCTGCTGCCCATCGGCATTGGGCGGTCTTCCGCGGTCTTCAGCTGTCTTCTGACGGTCTTGGGCGGTCTGCGGTCGTCTTCGGCGGCTTCTGGAGGTCTTCGGCGGCCTTCGCCGCGAAGGCTGGGTGGCTTCGTCCAACAAGGCGCCAACTACCGAAACACCGATCAGAGCGTAAAATATGGCAGAGAGAAGCCAACATGACAGCGGTCCGCTAGTCGACCTGAGCAGGCCGTCGAGCTGCTCCGACCTGGGCAGTCGTTAAACCTGCTCTGAGCACGCCCGCTGCAAGCAGGCGCAAGGCGTAGAGCCTTGCTCGCCGAGACTCGAATCGATAGAGTCTGGGGTGCTTCTCTGTGTCTCTCGAATGAGCGATGAAAAGAGCGGGGCCCTACGCAGGATGATATCGCGACCTGGCGCGGGCATTGTACGCGCGAATGTCCGCACAGTTCTAGTCGTAACAGCGAAGAACCACACTGCGGTCGAAGGCAGCTGACGGAGACTACGGTGCCTAACTGGGCAGAAGAGGCACAGAGGGAGAAAAGCGCGCGGAAATGAGGAGGAGCACGGTCAGAGCAGGAGGTTCTTGAACGTGTGTGCTGGAGCACGGTGTGCACAGCGGAGACGTGGACGTTTTTCAGCGTCGCTCAAATGACGGCCGCGGGGAAAAGGCCTCCCCTTTCCCAGACGCCCTCGGCGTCGTGAAGAGACCACGACGGAAGGTCTTGCAGCAATGCTCGCACTCTAGGGGCCATGTTCAGGCACTGGGGCCTTGAGCAAATGGATCGAGATGGGGCAAGACTGTTCCCTGGAAAGCGTCGGGACCTCCGGGGCTCCACATTGCGAGACAAATCGGGCCGTCGGGGGTCTGGGTTCGGTCTGGAGGTCGTGCGGAGGGGCTGCCCAAGCCCCTGATCCAAGATCAATCGACATCGTGTCTGAGGATCGGATCGATCGAAGTGTGCGCCGAATCGGGCAGCATCGGCACGGAGTCTGCAACGAACCGCATCGGCCGCGCCTCAGGATGCACGACGGCGCCGTGCAAGCATCGAGTCGCACCCGACCGCTGCAGAAGTGAACCCCACCCTCCCCCTCAGAAATCGTGTGGGGTAGGGGTCGGGCTCGCAATGTGGCCCCCTAGCTCGAGCGCCGATAGTTCTTCCGCTGGGCGCCCCTCCGCAGTCTTCCACTCCAGTCCTGACAGTCCCCTGCCGCGCTCCGCCCCCCAGCGTTTGCCCCCCACCGCCGCCGCTGCCGGTCCTCCGTGGCATCCTTCTACCGGAATCGACTCGGATCGGGCCGGCCGGACTCGTTACCGAGTCGGATCGGTCGGAGAGAGATCGGCCCTGTCAGGTCACCCGTCTTCGCGCCCCGCGCTCCGCGACGCCTGGCATGCCTCCGCGCTCTCGCGCCGCCGCCCAGGAGAAGGGCGCCCCCGGCGGCCCAGGCCGCGGCGCGCGAAGCGCAGGCGCCCTCGCGCCACCGCGGGCGAGCCCGGGTGCCTCCCGGGCAGTGGCGCGAGGCTCTCTGTGGGTCGGACGAGGGAGGGGGGGCGGGGGGAATGGCAAAAGGGGGGGCAGCGTCAGGTCGGGCACGTCCTCCCACGGGCGGACTGTGGACGAACCGCAAACACTGGCCAAGAACTACGCCAACGCAGCCAACACAAAGCTCAAACCACTCGCTCCTAGACTATTTGGCTTACCCTCTTTGACTATGCCTCCTGCAGGGGGGCATGCCCGACTCAGGGGTGGCGGATCAGAAGCAGTCGGCACCTCCCGGCGCCGGGAGGCGCCAGCACGTCGAGGAGCCGCGCCAGGCGGAGGGGCCGAAGCCGGCCCCAAAGTCGTGCGGCCCCCGCTCACGAAGGGGCCCTGGGACACACAAGTAAAAAGACCCAAACCCCAGGATTCCCCACATGTTCTCAGATCTTCTGGATTCTCGCCTCCCCCCCCGACTCCCATAGTTCCCCATTGATGTTCGTCATAGTTCCCCGTCTTTCCCTGGGGACCGGCGATTCGTTGCGCCTGTGTGATTTTCCCCTCCGGAGCCTGGTCCGCCCCGAGAGGCGCCCGGGCTCCTCTCGGAGCTCGGAGCCCGCGGGGCCGCGGAACCCGGCGGACGGGCAGCCAGGAAACGACTCGGGAGGAACGGCCGGTCCCGGGGAAGGGGTCCAACCCCTGGGTGCGGACCTTGCGAAAAGATCACGCCGTCGCTGGGTCCAAGCGTCGGGCAGCGACGGACCTGGGTCCATCCAGGCCTGGGCCAGTCAGGACCCTGCAGGGCCCCTGCCAGATCCTGCGCCCCAGTTGACCCGGGTCACTGCGGCCCTGGCGCGGCAGGATCCTGCGAGATCCGGCGCGCTGACGGACCCCCGCTTGCACGGACCCCGAAGACGACTCGGGGCGGAACGCCCGGCCCGGTGCCACGCGGCGGAGAGCTCCCGGCGTGGGAGGCACCTGCACGCCACCACGTGCCTGGCCAGGGCCAGGCATGGGCACGGCGGTGGCGGCTCAGGCGTCTTCCGCGGATCGCTGGGCCACCGGATCTCGCGCATCGCGCCCCGCGGGTGCGCGACGCGCGGTCATCTTCGCGCCCTCGCGCTGTCTGCCCCCCTGCGGGCGACCTGAGCTACAGTGGACTCCAGGACATCGATCGCGCTCATCCTCCCTCTCTCTCTCTCTCCCTCTCTCTCTCTCTCTCTCCGCCTGCTCCTCCACTCTGATCCTCCTGCTCGTTCTGCCTCCCCTGCTCCGCTCTCGCACTCCGCACACGATGCAGGGGGAAGGAGGGGAGGCAGCAAGAGCAGCAACTACACAGACCCAGACCACCGACGCCGTGTTCTCCTTCACAACGTGGATTCCAATCTCGACTTCTTTCCGAACCAGCTTGTCACCCTGAGTCGTTTCCTGACGGTCCCGGGGCCCTGTGAGAGCAGAAAATTCGTCTGGCGAAGGACCCAACCATACCATGAGCAGTGATACGAACCGCAGTTGTGAGTACCGTCTTCGGTGGATCCTCCTATGCGGCCACGAAACGTTTGAGGGGTGTGCCAAAGCGGCCCGTCGGCGGCAGGCGGCCTTTTCCACTGGGGCTTTCGGTGGAGCTCCCCATGGGGCCACGAAACGTGCGAGGGTGTGCAGAAATGAGGCGGCACCGACATGCGGATCCTGCCGCTGCGGCCTCCGGTGGCGCCGCCTCAAGCCACGAAACGTGCGAGGGGTGCTCCAAAATGTGGAATGGAACCGCATGCGGGCGCTGCCACTGGGGCCTGTGAGGGGTTCGAAATGAAAGAACCGTGCGAACGAGCCTTCGGTAGACCCTGGGGCCACGAGACGTATGACGGATGTGGAAAATGTGAGCTGGCGGCGCGAAGGCGCCAAGCTCCCTATGCGCCCACGAAACGCTGTAGGGTGAAGAGACCGAGGCAGGATGGGAAAACTGCTAATACCGACGGTCGTGTTCTTCTCCACGACGCGAGGAAGACTGGGCCCAGGGGACGACCATCGACTCCCTGAGCTCTACGGGGGCGCGTTATGGCCTGAATCTGGAGGCGGCTCCAGCCGTGACAACGAGAAGTCGCTCGGAGGCTCAGAAGGGGCGAAGAGCGTCCACAAATGCGAGGCAGGGACCTGTCCACATCCACCGCCCGGGGAACCAGTGTCCCCGGGGTGGATGTTGCTATAATTGGGCCCAAGGGAGCCCGAACCGTGGGACAGGGCACCATTAGCTAGAGAGGTCTCGTGACCACTGGAGGGGGGGGGGCCGGATTTGTCCGCCCCTGTTTCGCCACACACATTGCCGGTGCACATGTCGAGAATACGCAGAAGCGTACGTGAGCCCGTGCTGCGTGGTGCGTGAGGCATAGCACAGCGCGGCGTAGATTTGCCTCGCATGTGTGAGAACACATTGTTCGGTATGCTGGCCCAGCTTCGATCGGCCACGCGGCCCGGACAGCAGTGCACGGTTCTGAGAGTGTGTGATGGGCTCGCCCTTCTGGCAGCGGTAGGGGTTGCAACGCCCCTCTCGCTCCAGACGCGGCGTCGTCTCTAAACATTGGCTCAAGGTGCGAGTCACGAGGAAGAACGGTACACACGCGAACCGAAGAAGAACAGCAGCGCCGTCTCTTGGCCCGCGTGGCCACCAACATGTCATCCTTACTATCCCCTCACCTTCGCGTCTCACATCCCTCTCGACCCCAACACATCACACCATTTCCCTGAAAGCCCATCCGTGGCACGAGAGATACTGACCCTCCTGTCTGAGGGCACTGGCGTGCATGAGCTTCTGGATAGATTCGGGGACAGGCGAAAATGGCAGAGGATACGAACATGATTGCAAGCGAACTTGCCCATATCCACCGCCTGCCGAGGTCCCCGAAGATAGACCCTGGGTCGACGGTTCAGGATAACCCCCCGGCTCGGGAAAGGAAAACTCGATCCTCGAAACTGGACCTCCGGAGATGGGGGTGGCGGCCAGGTCCTGGGCAGTGGGCGCGGGCGTGGGCGCGGCCGCGGTGCCATTCGCCGAAGCGTTCGCGGTGTCGTTCGCCGCGGTGCCGTTCGCGGCCGCGCTGCTCTCGGCCGCGGTGTCGTTCGCCGAGCCGTCCTCGGGACTCGCGGCCCGCGGGGGCTGCTCGGTGGCGCAGGCGCGCGCCAGAGCGCGCCCGAGCTCCCTGGCCGACACGCCTGCCAGAGCACGCCACATGCACGCACGCCCGTGCGGGGCGCTGCGCGCGCGACTATGGCCCCCCTGCTGCCCATCGGCCTTGGGCGGTCTTCCGCGGTCTTCAGCTGTCTTCTGACGGTCTTGGGCGGTCTGCGGTCGTCTTCGGCGGCTTCTGGAGGTCTCCGGCGGCCTTCGCCGCGAAGGCTGGGTGGCTTCGTCCAACAAGGCGCCAACTACCGAAACACCGATCAGAGCGTAAAATATGGCAGAGAGAAGCCAACATGACAGCCGTCCGCTAGTCGACCTGAGCAGGCCGTCGAGCAGCTCCGACCTGGGCAGTCGTTAAGCCTGCTCTGAGCACGCCCGCTGCACCACTTCCGCGAGGAAGCGCCATTTCGAGGAAGTGGGCCCGCAAGAACACTCCAGAGCCTTCTAAAACGACCCCAAACGTTGAAAAACCTCCTCGAGTTTCGATTCGGGCATTGTCGGGACTGGGCTTGGTGGCACCGGAATTACTGGTGTGTGCGGGGTGGCACCTCCTCAGCCCCATTCTGCTGCTCGGGTCCTGCCTCGCCCAAAAATAACTGGCTACGACGGCTACGACAGACTCGGCCTCGTGATGCCGGCATTTGTTGGAGCCTCGGGGCCCTACCACGGACCGGCTCCCCGAACCCGGGGCCCCGGCGGTACCCGATCGATCCTGGAATGTCGATTTCCGGGAGGAGCTGGTGACCCAGTCTCCTTGGCGCCGCGAGGACCAGGCGCCGGCGTGCGAGTCAGCTTTGTCTTGGGCTTGTTGAGGCGGCTCGCGAGCGTGGACTCGTCGTTCTCCTCTGGGGGAACGGGCCAGCCGATGCGGCTGCCGAAGGGACTCCAGAGGAAGACCATCGGGCGGTCGAGCAGGCTCAAGCCTGTTCTGTTCGGCGGGAGAGCCAAGACCCCGCCGTCGTCTTCCCTCCGGATCCTCTTTCTCTCCCGGCCCCTCCCCCCTCCTGTTCCCCCCTCCTGTTCCCGACGTCGTCTTCAGGCTCCTCCCTCCTGCTCATCTTCCGCCTACTCTCCAGGCCCCTCCCCCCTCCCGGTCACCCCCCTTCTGTGCCCGGACATCCCGTGCCATCGCTCGGACGCCCATTCCCCGCGCACTGTCTGGTGTGGCGTGCGCTCCTTGCTGAAGGTGGTCCAGGATGCTCCAAGATGGTTCGGACTCGTCTCGGAAGGTCGCCCAGGATGCTCCAGGATGGCTCGGATGCTCCGTCGCTGGCTTGGGCACGGGAGCACCCCCGGCAGCCCCCGAGGAGTCGGGGCGGCCCGTCCACACCCGGCCGCCCGCTTCCGCGCCTCTGCACTGCGGCGCGGGCGGCGGCACGAGGCCCCACCGCGCGCCGCCGCCAGGGGCAGATGCCGGCGTGCGCGCCCTGGCCCTGGAGGCCCCTGGGGGCCAGCAAGGCACAGAGGACGGCCCCCCCCCGCAGGTCCTCGACCGCAGGGCACACCACGAAGAGGCCCACCTCTCGGCCCCGAGCCCTCGGCCCCGCCGAAACACAACGAGCTCCCCCGACCTGGGCCCGAAGCTCTCCCGAAGCCCCCCCTCGGCCCTCGGCCCTCGGCCCCCCCTCAGCCCTCGGCCCCCCCTCGGCCCTCGGCCCTCGGCCCTCGGCCCTCGGCCCTCGACCGAAGGGCCCAACACGAAGAGGCCCACCTCGCAGCCCTGGGCCCTCGGCCCCGCTCGAACAAAACAGGCTCCCCCGGCCTGGGCCCGAAGCTTTCCCGAGGCCCTCCCTCGGCCCTCGGCCCTCGGCCCCGCGCGCAAAAAAAAACGGCCCGGGCCCAAGAAGCCACGAAACGCTGTACTGGGGCGGGGGGGCAGAGGCAGTGATGGGAGGAGGGAGGGAGGAGGGAGGAGGGAGGAGGAGCAGGAGGAGGAGCAGGAGGAGGAAAAGGGAGGCAGGAGGACGGAGGGAGGAGGGAGGAAGGGAGGAGGAAGGAAGAAGGAGCGCGGGGGGGCTGCCTCTTCAAAACGAGACCCACCAGCAGGTCGGTTGGGAAAAAGCGACCTGGGCCCGAAGCTCCCAGCAGCCCTGCCCCGCTCCATGCGTGGGAGGCCCGCCGAGCAGGGCCACGGCGAAGAGTGGCGGCGCGCCTTCGGGGCGTGGCACGAGGACCGAGGCCGCGCCGCCCGCCACCTCATTGTTTGTGCATTGTTTTGACTTTGTCTCGAGTATCCCCCATCTGCTTCCCAAACTCCGCCTGTAGGAGAACATGTCCGACCTCATTCATTTGCTTTCCAAAATCCGCCTGCCGAAGGACATGTCCGACCTAATCCCAGGCCGAGGCGGCCCGCGCTGGTCGGCTGGCCCGTCGTCGATCGGTCGCGATCGCCGTCGAGACGACGGCGGCCCTCCCTGGCGAGTCCCACCCCCTCTTGTCAGAGGAATAAACGGTATCCATCCCGCTACCCTTCCCTCGTTTTCCCCCTTTCGGGGCCTCCTGGGATGCCCTCGTCGCCACCGCTGGATTCGCCTCGAACTCCTGGCCAGAACGCACAATGGGAAAGATCCGGGCAGTAGCGGCATCGGTACCGCTTGGTTTCCCCAACTTGGGGGAACCAGAAGGCACTGGTTCCTGGGGGATTGCTGACCAGAGTTTCGAGGCGAAAAAGTGGCGGCGAGGGCCTCCCAGGAGGCCCAGCGAGGCAAAAACGAAGGAAGGGAAGCTATGTGAGTACTTCGGGGCCTCCAGGATCCCCCGTTCGGCTCGGGCGTTGGCAGGGCAAGACGAAGGCAGGAAGAGGATACATTCCGGCGGGGATGAACTGAGGATCTCTGAGAGCCCACGGTTTGGAGGCTGTCTCGGGCATAGCGGCCTTCTTGAAGCGTCCCCGAACACACTGAGAGTGTTCCTGAACGCTCTGGAACGAGAACGAACGAACGAACGAAAACGATACGGCAGCAACGTCGACTCACCGTTGACTCTACAGCCTACGCGGCCCCTTGAGGCCTATCTAGATATAGACAAGCCGGCCCCTGGCAGGCGAGAGCGTCGCACTGGCTCTGAGGGCACCTCCAAAGCCCACGCAGGCCGCGAGGGCCCCCCTCAAGCACCCCTGGCTAGGGTCCCCAGTCAAAACTTAACCTCGAAAAACCAGCCTAGGCCGAGGAGTGCGAGGCATCTGCAGCAGCGCCGACGCCTAAGTTGCCCCCTCCCACCCCTCCACCACGACCAACGACGACGGTCCGACCCCTCCCCCGCCCCTTAGAGTCTCTGCCGCCCGCTCGATCGGGCCTCCTACCTCCTATGTATCCAAGGGGAGGCCTCGGATCCGAATTACGACTGCCCTCCCCCCCCCCCACCCCCCACCCCCCCCCCTTCTACCTACGGAGCCTTGCGCTCCACGGAGAAGGGCGTCGGCCAACCACTCAGGCGGCGGGATCACCGCGCCTCTGGCCACGAGCTCCTGCAGCCTGCTCAGCGCCCCAGGCGCTCGAGCAGTCGCCCAGCCTCCCGCTCGAGCGCCCCGCGACGGGGCGCTGGCCCCACCACCTGCCCCGCCTTGCACTGCGTCAGCGCCGCCCCCAGGATGTCGAACACCCGGTGCCCCAGGCCCGTCGCCCTCTCGACCGAGATCTGCAGCCTGGTCATCCCCTGCATCTTCTTGGAGATCTGGCCCTTCGGCTTGCGCAGCCTGAAATACGGCGCCACATCGCCGATGTCCGTCGGCGCCATCATCATGAAAACGTCCTTCCACAGCTCCTCCGCCGTCGCCTTGTGCTCCTCCGTGATCTCCTGCTTGGTGGCCTTGAAGACCGGCACCAGCACCGCGAGAAACCGCGGCCCCAACTGGCCCATGTCCACCGTCGAGTCCGCTTCCTTCTGGGCCCTGAGCGACTCCACGAGCGAGTTGTAGCCCTGTCCTGCCGCGATGGCCGCCTGCGCGACGCGCGACTCCACAAGGGCGGCGTACGTCTCGAACGTGACCGACGTGAACTCGGCGAGCCCCCTTGAATTCATCAGGCCCAGCTTGCCGAGAATGCCCGCCAGCACCGTCGCCGTGTCCTTGCTTCCTTGCCCTCTGCCCTGGCCCTTCGCCAGCGCCTCGGCCTCCTTGCCGAGCCGCGGCGCGCGGAGGTCGCCGGCCGCGGGGCGCTTGACCGCAGGTGCACGCGCCCACGTCGGCGCCCCCTCGCCCGCCATCGCGCCTACCACGAAGTTGCTGTCGACGCGGCGCACAGGGAAGGCGCGCGCGCAGATGCGCGCGAAAGATCTCGAGCTCGCCGAACTCGGAGCCGCAAAAGCTACAGAGCATGCGCGAGGGAACTGTGACTGTGCTGAGTGTGGACGCCTCGTCGATAAGGCATCGCCGATAAAGAAGGGCCCCCGCTAGATGATCAATCGCCGCCTGTCTGCTCGAGAAAACCTGCCCGCACGCGATGCATTGGTTCGTGGCAGCCCTCGTCGATCAGCAAAAGCAACATCGCAGGCCCCGTTTTCGTCACACCATGGGCAGACCTGAGCACGGTCCGTCAGCAGGGCACGCGACTCTTCACGAGCGACCGCATCGGCGGCCCCCCACGGCGCGATCTCGACACCGATGGCCTTCCTGCGATGAATGCTGACATCGATGCCCGAGAAGACCCTCGCAACGTCTGGCTGGAAAAAGGCAACGACCGACTCCCCGACGCCCCCCCACAACTCAGCTGCCTCCTCCGACCCGTCCGCCAGCTCCTCCAGATCCTCCCGCGCTCTTCTGGCCCATGGATTTGCCACAGGAGCGGTTTTCCCCTCCTCTGCGAAAACCTCGCCGTCGAAACTGCTCGCCACGAACATAGCTCCAATAACTTGGCGATGTTGCTCGGGCCTAGCAAAGACCTGATGTAACCAGCGGAGTCTTCGTACTCTGAGTTCGACATCGACGGTAGGTAGGCCCCACCACTGCAGCGCTGCCCATAGACGCGAGGCAACGAGTTCCTTTCTCATTTTCCCAAGAAGCCCCCCCCCCCCCCCCTCATCGCACGTCGACACAGCCCAGCGAGAGCCATCATCATCCTCGACACCTGCGACGGACTCGGAAGAAAACAGTCTACCGCACTCAACAGCCCATTAGCAACGCTACACTGGAGCAAGCACGTGTTCCATCTCTGCGGAATCCACGGAGTCGACCAGAACCTGCCCAGCTGAAAATAAGCTTTTTTACATCGCTGTAACCCTCTTCACTTATTCTCCAGAGAACGATTGGCTTGCATTCAGATAAGGCCCGAGGTATCTAACTTGTTCCAGTGAGTACACGTTCAATCGCTTGAGACGAGCAGCAAGCTTGCGTTTCTTTGCCGCCTCCACCGCAAGAATCGCCTCCTGCGTGGCGATGTTACGCTGAAGTCCCCCTTCTCGAAGTTCCTCGTCCAGACGTCGATCGCACTCCGTGACCTTCGCCTCCGCTGCCTCGAACGCCCAGTTCGTGGGCATGACCATCTTCCCCTTCAGGTCGTCGGCAAACTTGAAGAGGCCGAGGCACCACCGTGCTCGGCTGCAGAAGAGGAGATTCCACCTCCAGAAGTTGATCGTCGTCGTACTGTCTGCGGTCAGAAATCCATTTACCCACTGGTATTCGGAAGGCCTCCACGAACGTATGCACGGCAAAGGGATCCCCCATAAAGGCGCCACAACAATTGTTCATCAAGATCCGCCCTTCTGGTGTCGGGAGAATGCAAGGCGATGCCTTGCACCCCTGAACTCCAATGTCTGCCCGAACTCGCCCGCGAAGTTCTTCGTTGCCGGACCCAGCACCGTCGCGGATGTTGGTGCGAAAGCGCTCGACATATCTTTCAGTAGATCGCCCCATTTAATCTTGGCTTGCCCGGGTCTCCATCCGGAGCACATTGAGCGGAGCACAGCATCTTCTCTTCGTCTTCTCTGTGGGAAACCATGGTAGCATTCAGATGGCTTGGGTCCTTACTCCTTATCTTTCAACGACGCCACACAACCCTTGCCCAGACGATCCAGCCCATGAACCACACGACGTCCTCGAGCACCAGGCTTTGCGTTCTTGAACAGCGGGAAGCCTTGGCCGCAGGACCACTTGAGAGGCAATGCCCAACATCGTCTCAACTTCGCGAAAGCGGCCGCCATCCATTCTCTCACTGCTTCAGAGAGCACAGCCGGTCGTTGATGCCCCAGCCCCGCTCGTCGATTGGGCTCGCTCGGCGGCAAAAGACACACGCGGAATACTTCTAGTGGGCAAGACCGCGCGGGCACACCCCGACGCTCGGGTACCTCGCGAAGGTACTTGATGATATCCACAACGTCTTTCTCAGCCAGCGCCCTCGCCTCAGGCTCCGTCAGGAACTGTTGGGTGAACTGGTTTTGCATGGCCCCAAGCTGTCCCCGCGTGACCTCCGTGGCCTCCACGCCTCCTTCCCATCTTCTTTCTTCCATAATTCCATCCATTCTTCTTTAGTTAAGCAGGCTTCCCCTGATCTTCGAGAAGTCCATCCTTCGGGGCCCCCTCGACCCCCCCCCCCCCCCCCCCCCCCGCCAGCTGAAGCGAGAGCTGATGGGCGCGAGCATGATTGCGTGCCCGCCAGGCGGCGTAGATCTCCTCAACCAGCTGCCCCTGTCGCCGTAGCCGCTGTTGTCGAACGAGGTGCTTTACATTGTTTGTATACTTCGTCACGCTGCCTTAAACATTCATCGAGCTGAACACCACGAGCACCATGTTCTCGCCCCACCCGTTCCCGAAGGTCACGTCGCTGTTGCAGAAGTACCGCCCTTTTTTATAATAAGTTCTTGATGTAGCGCACTGCGTCCCGACTGCGAGACAAAAGCTTTGCCCGTGCTCTGAATCACTGCATTCAGCTGGTCAAATATTCGATCAGCCGTCACACCGTACTTCAGATCCTGAAATATGAATCCGCGCTCGTTGAGTCTTTGAGATACTGCCTGGATAAACTCTTCCCGCCTAGCAAAGCCTTGGACGCCCTCCATCAACGCATCTTGTCCCACATAACTGTTCTATGTCCGCCCCATCGGGGCCTTGCTGTTTCCTAACTTTACCAACGGGGTGAAGTGGAAGCCGCAGAGCCACATGAACAGGCACATGGTCGCGAGGCTCTTCGCTCTTAATCAAGTGTAGCCGCCTGCCCACTCTCTGTAGAACCCCACTCGTTTGAAAAAGAGGCACCGCATGCCTGGGGATCGCAACATGATCAATCATAGACCAAAACCCTGCCATCCCGTAGCACGTTGGAATAATCCTGCCCAGAGTCATGACTGCTACCAGTCCCGTGTCTTCCAATAGCTGACGAAAATGCTATCCCGCTCCAGCTCGATGGACTTCTGTGCACACCGCAGGTCCCGTCGCAGTCGAATCTGCCCTCTTCCATTATCCATCTTCTCTGGTTTCGCCCACTCCGTCGTTGACTTCCGCCATAACCACTGGGAAATACGACGTATATACTTTGTCTATGACCTGCTTCGCCCAATGCCGTAACTTTTTGCACTGGGCCAAATACAGCGGAAGAGCCTTGCCCTTGCTCGGCTTCGGAGGAAAAAACAGCGACATCAAAAGAAACTGAGACTCCCCGTCGTACTTGTACCGCCACCCCCCGTCCTTGAAGTTCGGCACCTGGTGTATGAACTGCCACAATGCAAGCCTGACTCCAGCGCGGAGGTAGACCAACAGAGCCCCCACAACTAGAATTACAGAATCTCGTGGGTGCCCACCCCGCGTGAATAACTGCTCGATCGTCATTAACCTGAAGTCTGTAAGGATCGCCTCCGTACGCCCGTATCCTAGTACCCTGCAGTCCGACGACGCCAAAATTGTTGGCCTCCCGGATGATATCCTCAAGCTTGCTCCCCACACAAGAAAGAGCATTGAACGAAAGAAATGACGCGCAGCATATTATCCAAGACATCAGACGCCCAGGTGCATATGACCAATCTGCTGGGGCGCCGAAATCTTTTGCATGCCTCCTCTGGCCGCCAGGAACTGCTTTTGAGCCCGAATGGCGGCTCTGGAACGAGAGGAGGAGGAGGAGGAGGAGGAGGAGCAGGAGGAGGAGGAGGAGCAGGAGGAGGAGCAGGAGGAGGAGGAGGAGGACTTATCCTCGCCCTGGCCCCGTCCGGCAGAGGCGGCCCTGGCCCCAGTGATGTGTTCGGCTCCTCGCGCCCGGTGTCGCCTGGGAGCCGCCCGAGGCGCCTCGCGATGGGGTGCTGGGGAGGCCCGGGCCTCCGTGGAAGAGCTGGGGCCGCCTGGGGCCCCAGACATCCCACGCCCCGATGTTAGTAAGGACCCAGGGACACACAAGCAAATAAGCACAAATCCCAGGATTCCCCATATTTGTCCATATCCCCCCCATTGTCCCAAATGTTCCATATTTTCCTGGAAATCGGCGTCAAATTGTGTCTGTGTGTTTTGCCCCTCCTGAATGCTGGGCGCTGCTTCTCTGGGGCGGGGCCTGAAGGGGGGGGGGGGGGCGAAGAGACGTGCACCGGTCGTGCCCCTGTTGGGCGCCAGGGGGCTCCTCTCGGGCCCCTGGAGAGTGCACGAAAGGGGCACCTTTCTTCACCCCCCGAGGACCGCCCCCCATTTCGCAGCGCACGATGATCTGTTCAAGACGGGGCCGCGGGAAGCTCGGACCCTTGCCCCGGGAAGGGCCTTTCATCCCGAGTCATCCTGTGACGGCCCCGGCTGGGGACCAGCAAGCACGCCCGAGAAACCTCCAAGCCGCTACGGCAGGTTCGTGTCGTGACGACCCCCTCATTGGTTTCTGACACCGCGTGGATCGTTCAACCTTGAACGATCGGCGACTCCTCGATCGCCCGATCGTTCCATAGAAGCCGATTCTGGGCCACTGGCGGCGCTCAACCTTGAAATTCTTTCTCCACCCTGAAATCTCTGGGGCCGGCCTCCCCCGGCCGAGGTCAGATCTGGCAACTCCCCGGCGGTGAACTGCAACCGCCGTGCGCGGCCAGGCCCCCAGCCGGGCCCCGCAGGGTCTCCGCCGTGGGCTTCGCGGGGTCGGGCTCGAACTGCATTTTCTTCAGCGTGCTCGTGGAGGTCGTCGTGGTGGTCGTCTGACCAGGCGGGCGCAGAGGATCAGAGAGGGGGAGGAGGGGAGATGCGAGGCGGAGAATTATCCACAGCCACCGCGTGAGGGATCGACCTTCGGGGACATCGGCTGGCGGTGGACATGGATATATGTGCCCCCCCCCAGGCCCCTCACCGTTGTCGTGGTCGTGGTCGTGTTGATGGCGTTGGTGGCGTTCTCCGCAGTCGTGTTGGGTGCGGGAGTAGGTGCTGGAGTAGGCTCCTGCTCCGCAGCAGGAGAGCCCGAGGGCTTGCAGGAAGCGACCACTGGGGCCAGAAGTCAACGACACCAACCCTCGCGGCCAGTCGCTCCCGCCTCTTCTCCAAGAGCGAAAGTAGCTGCAAGAAATAGCTGATGCGTGATACTCACCGCGGGCTCAGGAGAAGGCTCCCTGGAGCCTGAATACAGCATGCAGCGGGGCAGCGGCGATGACCACCAACCTGAGCACGCATCGGCGTCGAGGGGAGGAGTTTGCCGACCCTTTCTTTGAGGGGGGTCTCCTCGACGCGTGAGACTGCTGCCCCTCTTCAAACCCTTCACCCAGGAGCCCGGTCTGGCCGGCTGGCGGGGTGGAGTGGGTGGGAATCAAACGATCTGGCGGCCTCATCTGCTCCAAATGTGATGTGCTCCCGGATGGCCTCCGATGGTCTCCACAATGCCTCCAGCCGCTCCAAGACGGCCGAAGATGCTCTTCCCGTCGCCCCAGATGGCCCCAGCACGTCCCAACGTTGCCTCCAGACACCCCAAGAGGCACGCTCCAACACCCCGAAAGCGCTTCAAGAAGACTCCCAAACAGGGCCTCAATGACTAAAAATTAGTGTCATGCCCAAGTTCTTGATCAGTCTTCACAAGGCCCCCGAGGCCCAAAAGACCTCCACAAGATGGCCATCAAGGCTCCCCAGAAGACCCCAAGACTGCCCAAGAAGGCCACAAGACGGCCCCAAAGGCGCCCAAGATGGCCCAAGAGGGCCCCACGAGGGGCCTAAGAGGGGAAACTCGAACTTGAATTTCCAGCCCTGGAGCCCAAGAGGGCCCCGCAACCGCCAGCGGGCTCCCAAAAAAGCCCAGACACAGTCCAAGCTCAAGAGAGGGCCAAAAGACGGCCCCAAACTGTCCCCAGTAGGCCCCAGAATGACCCACCAGGGCTGGGTTCGACAAAGGCGTGGGTTCCCCAAATGGACGCACAGCGCCAACACGCTTGTACGACAACGCCCACCAGAAGAGGGGCACGCACCCAGGACTCCCGAATGGTCGGCGGCAAGGCGTAAGCCAATGAAGAAGAGGAGGCATGGTGGCCCCAATCCCCGACATTGTGGCGACTGGCTGAAACATCAGGGGTTCATTTCGGGTATTCACGACAGGGGACGCCCATCCTGCTGAAACATTTGGTGCACAATCCGAGGGGGGGCGCCCATCATCTAGAGGGGCGCGTCCGGACAGCCACCCTTACTGTATCCTCGGCATCCTGCTGCTTTCTGACAGCAACTTTGATCTTATTGCTCGCGGACCGGATGCAAGGAATCACATGCCAAGAAAAGAAATCTTAGATGTATTTCGACGGCGCGTGATACGAACGGCTGGCGGGGCTGCCGCGAAGAAATGTCCTTTAGGTATCTGACGTTTGGCTTTCTGGAGACGTCCCGGGGGGTCTCTCAGGGCCCTCTGAGGCAGCCTTGAGCGTCTCTTGAGGCGTCTTGAGGCTCTCTTGGGCCGTCTCACACCATTGGAGACCCTATAGAGCCGCCTGGAAGGCGGTCTGAGCGCTCTGGGGGGCGATCTGGGGCTCCCCCAAAGCGGGCTGGGCCCGCAGAACCCACACGTGTGGCCGAGGTCGCAACCTGGGCCCCCCGGGCCCAGTCCTTCATCGTATGTATATTCTGGACCAGCCTGAGGCCTCCTCCTCCTGCTCCCTCCCCCTCCTCCTCCTCCTCCAACACCTCCACCTCCTCCGCCTCCTCCTCCTCCTCCTGCTCCTCCTCCTCCTCCTCCCTCCGCCTCCTCATCCTCCTCCTCCTCGCCCTCCTCCTCCTCCTCCTCCTCCTCCTCCTCCTCCTCCTCCTCCTCCTCCTCATGAAGAGCCACCGTGAGTGTGCAGACTGATTCTCTGCGATGGTGTCGACAGAAGCGGCCCTGGGAACCAAAAGTGCCCCACGCCAACAGCCGGGCCGGCAAAGTGTGCAGGACGGCGGCGGCGCCGCACGGGCTGCTCCTCTGAGAAAAGCGGACGCGGCCCAAAATGCAAAGATGCTGGCTTTCTGCGACGCCGGGCGCGGCCCTGGATCAACGGTGTCAAACAGCAGCAGCGGACTGGACCTCACACTGGAGCCCCTCGCCCTCCGTAAAGGCGCAAGAGCCGATCTCACCTTGAGCAGCCCATGCAACAGGTGCCCTGTGGTAAACACGCGTGGCGACGGAATCGAACGGAACAGTGCTAAGTTGTAAACGCGCGGGGCGAGGTTGCACAGCTGCCAGTTATGGGTCTGGGTGGTTCCTCCTCCCTCAAGGACTGGACCTCGCAATGGAGACCCTCGCCCTCTGGCCTTCTCCTCTCCTTTTCCCCTCCGTTCTCATCTGCGGCAGGCTCGAGTCGTGACGACCTGGGCGTCGGATCGCGGCTATCCGATAATGCGGAGCGTTCGATATCGGCCGATTCCTGGCCACTGGCCACTGGCGGCGGTCGGTCAGCCTTGCACGCCCGCGCTGGGGGCTGCCGCCGAGTCGACGCGGCACGCGCCCGCCGCACGCCAAAAGCATGGGCACCGCGGTCGTGGTGGTGGTCGTGGTAGATGTCGTGGTCGTGGTCTCGGGGGCTGGAGGAGCGGCTGCTTCCCGGTCTCCTCCTTCCCCCCCCCCTCTTTTGTCCTCGTCCAAACTGCCCGCCCGTCCGCCCGTGGCACCTCTGGACCGTCGCGAACTCCGTCGAAAGGTTGTGCCGCTGCACCCGCCAGAAGCCGAGCCCGATCTGCCAGCGCCGAGGCATCGCAAGCTGTGTGGAGGCAGCGGGTGTCGCCAGAAAAGGGACTGTCCCAGGGTGGCCCCGGCCGTTTCCAGGGAGGCCCAGGTGGCGGCCAGGGCAGCCGCGACGAGGCCCAGAGGGCCGACGCGAGAGGCTGGAGGGGGGGGGGCGGCGGGCCAGGGCCGCCTCTGGCAGCCTCCGAGAGAAGGACGAAGAGGAAGCATCAGAAATCGGACCAGCTGCCCCCGGCCGGGCCCGGATCGGATAGCGTGCCCCGGGATCAGCTGGCCCAGGAGGCACCGAAAAATCGAATCGGATCGGCCTCCCCAGGGTGCACAGTGGCATCGAGGACAAGGGCACACGTGGTCGGAGCGTTCGGGCCGTGGAACGTCGCGCCAAGGGCTTGCGTCGACGTGCGGTACACGGAGGGCGCGTTATCCTGCGAGTGTGCTCGCATCGAAATGCACTCGCGAGCCCACGACTCGAGACGATAACAACAGCAGCACATACAGCGCGCAACGGGTGGTTGTAGCCGTCGTGGTGGTCGTGGTCGTGGTCGTGGTCGTGGTGGCCTCACGTCATGCAAAGCTCTGGGTGGATGGAGGAATGCTCCTAAAGAGAGGGTAGGGGGGGGCTGCAAGGGAGAAGAGGAGAGGGGGAGAGAGAAGACGGAGGACGGAAGGAGAAGAGGACCGTTGTGCGGACAGGCAGGGGAGAGGGGAGAGCACAAGAGAGGAGGAGAGGAGGCGGGAGGCAGTCGGAGTGAAGATGTTCTCGGCACGCCGCGCTGCCGGCGTTGGCGGCACGACGCGCACTCCGAGCGTGCCGGCCCGCTCCCGCCTCACTCCGCGCGGCCAGCGTCTCCGGAGCAGCCTCTGCCGAGGAACTCACTCCGAGCGTGCCGCCTCGCGTCCGCCAGCACGTTGGGTCGAAGGCGAGGATGGCTTGAAGCTCTCTTCGAGCGTGCTGGCTCGCATCTGGCGCACATCGCGCTGTCGGCGCTGCTACCACGAAGCCAACTCCGACCGTGGCAGCTCGATCGAGTCTGGAGGGCATCGCGTTGCCAGTGCTGTGAGCAGGACCCTCGTTCCGGGCGTGCCAGCTCGCATCCGGCGCATGTCGCAGTGCAAGGGTTGATGGTAACTGGTGTTGCTGCCAGGGAGCTCGCAAAGAGCGTGCCAGCTCGAACTCGCCGCACAGCGCGCTGCAAGTGCTGTCAGCAGAAGCTGAGTCCGAGGGTGCAGTGGGTATGGCAACGGAGGAATAGTGGATGGGGGCGGAGCTGGAGGGCTCCAAAAGGTGGTTCAGGCAAAGGGAGTCGGCCTGGCCGGACCCCTCTGCCCGACGCCCTTTCCTGCAGCCCTCTGGGCCATGGAGGGGTGGGCGGGGGGGAAGGTGGCGGAAGGGAACGATGGGACCTCGGAGGGAGGAAGGGAGGAAGGGCCAGGAGAGAAACGATTAAGGGAAGGATGAAGGATATGGATGGGCGGAGGAGAGGAGAGCGGGCGTGGGTTGGTGCGGGGGGTGGGGAATTGGAGGGGGGAAGGAGAAGGACCCTAAAAATTCGCTGGCCCAACGGGCCAGAGGCGTGCTAAGATCTCCGGTAACTTCTTAACAATATGTCTAGTTCGCGCGCGCGGGGCGGCCCCTGGGGGGCCCCGGACGAAAAGTACCCCGGCTGACCCCCGGCCGGGTCCCGGGCGATCCCCAGGGGGGAGACTATTTTTCGCCACCCCTCGCGGGGATCGTGGCCTCCGAGGGGGGGCTGCAATCGACTACCCCCCTCCCGCCCCAAGGGGCCCCCAAGAGTCCCCCAAGAGGCCCCAGGGGAGCCCAATACGCCGCCAAGGAGCCCCAAGACGCTCCGAAGAAGCCCCCAAGAAGCCCCCAAGACGGCCCCAAAAGGCCCCAAATAGCGCTCCAGGGCCGGCGGAATGAGCAAAGCGATTCAATCCGCCGATCCGGCGTGTGAGTTTCTGAGAGCGTGGGCTTGAGCTCGCTCAAGCTTCGCTCTGTCGGGGGGGGGGGATCCGGCGAATTATCCACGTAATTCAGTGAACGCTCCAGCGCGGGGGGGGGTCCAAGAATCGAGGGGGGAGGGGGGGAGCTCGAGCGAGGACGGGGGGGGGGTCGAGCTCAAGCGGGGGGGGGGGGGTCCAAGGAGGAAGCTCGAGCGGGGACGGAGGGGGGGTCGAGCTCAAGGGGGGGGGGGGGTCAGCGCGGGGGGGGGGGGGTCCAAGAATCGAGAGGGAGGGGGGGGGGGAGAGCTCGAGCGAGGACGGGGAGGGTGTGGAACGAAGGGGGGGGTCGAGCTCAAGCGGGGGGGGGGGTGTCAGCGCGGGGGGGGGGGGAGGGGGGGTCCAACAATGGAGGGGGAGCTCGAGCGAGGACGGGGGGGGGGTCGAGCTCAAGCGGGGGGGGGTCCAAGGAGGAAGCTCGAGCGGGGACGGAGGGGGGGGTCGAGCTCAAGCGGGGGGGGTCAGCGCGGGGGGTGGGGGGTCCAAGAATCGAGAGGGGGGGGGGAGCTCGAGCGAGGACGGGGGGAGGGGGGGTCGAACGAAGGAGGGGGTCGAGCTCAAGCGGGGGGGGGGTCAGCGCGGGGGGGGGAGGTTCAAGAATCGAGGGGGAGGGGGGGGAGCTCGAGTGAGGACGGGGGGGGGGGGGTCGAGCTCAAGCGGGGGGGGGGGGGGTCCAAGGAGGAAGCTCGAGCGGGAACGGAGGGGGGGATCGAGCTCAAGCGGGGGGAAGAAGGGGTCAGCGCGGGGGGGGGTCCAAGAATCGAGGGGGGGGAGCTCGAGCGAGGACGGGGGGGGGGGTCGAACGGAGGGAAGGGTCTAGCTCAAGCGGGGGGGGGGGTAAGCGCGGGGGGGGGGTCCACGAATCGAGGGGGAAGGAGGGGAGCTCGAGCGAGGACGGGGGGGGGGTCGAGCTCAAGCGGGGAGGGGGGGTCCAAGGAGAAAGCTCGAGCGGGGACGGAGGAAATGGGTCGAGCTCAAGCGGGGGGGGGGGCTCCAAGAAACCGGACAGGGCAGCGGGGGGAGGAGGGACAGCGTCGTCATCACCGTCCGTCGTTGACCCGGTCGTCGGTCGTCGTCGTCGTCGTCGTCGTCATCGTCCGTTCCCACACGCATCGGGAGCGCCCCAGATCGGCGGCACTGGCCGGAGGCCATTACAATAACTTGTGTGGGCACGTACCCTAAGCACGATCTGGTATGACCCTGATCGGAGTGAGTTTGCCGCCGGCAACGCTGGCAGCGTGATGCGCGCGGGGCAGCAACGATGGCAGCGAGAGGTGCTCCTGAAGCGAGCCAGCACGCTCCAAGAGAGCTTCTTGGTAACAGCCCTAGCAGCGCGATGCGCACAGGCCGCAAACCGCCACGCTTGAACGGACCTTTTCCCAGCAGCGACGCCAGGAGCGCGATGTTTGCTGGTAGCCAGCCAGCTTCCCTAGAGCGAGCCTACTTGCAGGAACGATGACAGAGCGACGCGCGCCAGGAGCGAGGCACTCCACCGCAACCGGCCTTGCCGCGTCTGAGACGGGTCGCTGCATGCAGCAACTCCCCACATACGCACTGCCACTGTGTTGCCATGGCCGGGACAAACACACTGTTATAAGCGCAAGCAAGAGAGCCCACGCGCGCGTCGTCGAAGGATCTGTCTCTGGCCCAACGGTCTCCGCTCGGAGTCCACGGGGCAAAATCATCTTAAGACAAAGTGGCCACGGAGCCAGCCACTGGCACCTTCGGTGGAACCCCCCATACGGGATCCTTCAGATACGGGATCCCGCAGCGTATGCGGAAATGTGCCGTGGGACGCATGTGAGCCCTGCCACTGGGATCTTCGGCAGAGCTCCCTATGGGGCCACGAAGCGTGTAAGGGGTGTGCCTGGGGACACTTGTAAATCTGCTACGGGGATCTTCGGCGGAGCTTCGTATTGGGCCGCGATGTGTGTATGGATGTGAAGGATGCGCCGACATGCGCCCGGGGACGCACGTGAGCCTTGCCAATGGGGCCTTCCGTGGAGTTCCGGGGGGATGTGCCGAAAGGGGCCCGTGGACGCATGTTAGCCCTGCCACTGGGGCCTTCGGTGGAACTCCCGATGGGGCAATGATGCGTGTGAGGGGTAAGCCGAAATTGACCTCGGGACGCATGTGAACCCTGCCACGGGGACCTTCAGTTGAGCTGCCTATGGGGTCACGAGGTGTGTGAGGGGAGTGCTGACATGCGCCTGGGGACGCATGTGAACCCTGCCACCGGGGCCTTGTGTGAAGATCCCTATCGGGCCACGAAGTGTATGAGGGTGTGCCGACATGGGCCTGGGGACGCATGTGAAACCTGCAACTGGGGGTCTTCGGAGGCGCTTCCTACTGCGCCACGAAACGTGTGAGGGGTACGCCAAAATGGGCCAGGGAGCGCACGTGAACCCTGCCAGTGGGGCCTTCGGTGGAGCTTGTATGGTGCCGCGAAGCGTGTGAGGGGTGTACCGTCAAGCGTCTGACAAACCATGTGAACCCTGCCACCGGGGCCTTCTGTGAAGCTCCCCATGGGGACAAGAAGCGTGGGATGGGGTGTGCCCACATGTGACTGAGGACGCATGTAAATCTGCCAGTGGGATCTTCGGCGGAGCTCCCAATTGGGCCGCGAAGTAAGTGTGTGTGTGTGTGCGTGCGTGTGTTGTGTGTTGTGTGTTGTGTGTTGTGTGTTGTGTGTTGTGTGTTGTGTGTTGTGTGTTGTGTGTTGTGTGTTGTGTGTTGTGTGTTGTGTGTTGTGTGTTGTGTGTTGTGTGTTGTGTGTTGTGTGTTGTGTGTTGTGTGTTGTGTGTTGTGTGTTGTGTGTTGTGTGTTGTGTGTTGTGTGTTGTGTGTTGTGTGTTGTGTGTTGTGTGTTGTGTGTTGTGTGTTGTGTGTTGTGTGTTGTGTGTTGTGTGTTGTGTGTTGTGTGTTGTGTGTTGTGTGTTGTGTGTTGTGTGTTGTGTGTTGTGTGTTGTGTGTTGTGTGTGTGTGTTGTGTGTGTGTTGTGTGTTGTGTGTTGTGTGTTGTGTGTTGTGTGTTGTGTGTTGTGTGTTGTGTGTTGTGTGTTGTGTGTTGTGTGTTGTGTGTTGTGTGTTGTGTGTTGTGTGTTGTGTGTTGTGTGTTGTGTGTTGTGTGTTGTGTGTTGTGTGTTGTGTGTTGTGTGATGTGTGTTGTGTGTTGTGTGTTGTGTGTTGTGTGTTGTGTGTTGTGTGTTGTGTGTTGTGTGTTGTGTGTTGTGTGTTGTGTGTGTTGTGTTGTGTGTTGTGTGTTGTGTGTTCTGTGTTGTGTGTTGTGTGTTGTGGTTGTGTGGTGTGTGTTGTGTGTTGTGTGTTGTGTGTTGTGTGTTGTGTGTTGTGTGTGTGTGTTGTGTGTTGTGTGTTGTGTATG
>CAUYUJ010001925.1:288648-324426 GCA_963575745.1 Prorocentrum cordatum | reverse complement strand
CGTGCGCGTGCGCGTGCGCGGCGCTGTGCGCGTGCGTGTGCGTGTGCGTGTGCGTGTGCGTGTGCGTGTGCGTGTGCGTGTGCGTGTGCGTGTGCGTGTGCGTGTGCGTGTGCGTGTGCGTGTGCGTGTGCGTGCGTGTGCGCGTGCGTGCGTGCGTGCGTGCGTCGTGCGTGCGTGTGTGCGTCGTGTGTGCGTGTGCGTGTGCGTGTGCGTGTGCGTGTGCGTGTGCGTGTGCGTGTGCGTGTGCGTGTGCGTGTGCGTGTGCGTGTGCGTGTGCGTGTGCGTGTGCGTGTGCGTGTGCGTGTGCGTGTGCGTGTGCGTGTGCGTGTGCGTGTGCGTGTGCGTGTGCGTGTGCGTGTGCGTGTGCGTGTGCGTGTGCGTGTGCGTGTGCGTGTGCGTGTGCGTGTGCGTGTGGGTGTGGGTGTGGGTGTGGGTGTGGGTGTGGGTGTGGGTGTGTGGTGTGGTGTGGTGTGGGTGTGGGTGGGTGTGGGTGTGGGTGTGGGTGTGGGTGTGGGTGTGGGTGTGGGTGTGGGTGTGGGTGTGGGTGTGGGTGTGGGTGTGGGTGGGTGTGGGTGTGTGTGTGTGTTTGTGTATGTGTGTCGTGTGTTGTATGTTTTGTGTTGTGTTGTGTGTTGTGTGTTGTGTGTTGTGTGTATTGTGGGATGTGCGTGTTGTGTGTGTTGTGTTGTGTGTGTGTTGTGTGTGTGTTCAGTGTGTTGTGTGTGTGTTGTGTGTTGTGTGTCGTGTGTCGTGTGTCGTGTGTGTTGTATGTTATGTGCCCTATGTGTTTTGAGTGTGCTGTGTGTTGTATGTTGTGTGTTGTGTGTTGTGCGTGTTGTGTGTTGTATGTTGTGCGTGTTGTGTGTTGTGTGTTGTGTGTGTGCTGTGTGCTGTGTGCTGTGTTGTATGTTGTGTGTGGTGTGTGTGTGTGTTGTGTGTTGTGTCTTGTGTGTTGTGTGTGCTGTGTGTGAGTGTTGTGCGTGTGTGTGCGTGCGCGTGTGCGTGTGCGTGCGCGTGTGCGCGTGCGTGCTCGTGTGCGTGTGCGTGTACTTGTGCGTGTGCGTGTGTGTGCGTGTGCGTGTGCGTGTGCGTGTGTGTGCATGTGCGTGTGCGTGTGCGTGTGTGTGTGTGCGTGTCGGCTTCTGCCCTGTTGGCCTGTCGGCCTCGGAGCCCACCTTGTTCGCCCCACCTGGCCCGCCGCTCCCCCTTTGGGCGTGGCCTTGTCGCGTGTCCCGCCTCCGGCTGGCGTTCGCCGCCGCTTGCCGTAGCCTTTCTCATCGCCTGTTCCTTGGGCTTGCCTGGGCTCCACTCGCCCTTCTGGCCTCGGCACCCGCTGTCGTCTGGGTGTCGCTGGCTTCGTGCCTCCTCGCCTCGCCGCTGGCCAGGCACGCCTTGCCGTCGGCTGTCGTCCCGCCTGCACTCTGGGCCCGCCGCTCCCCCACCCGGCGTGGCTTTGCTGTTTCCCGCCTTGGCTTGCTGCGCCGTTGCGCATCGCCGGGCAAACTCTCTCTTCCGCGCCTTGCGCCTCGTAGGTCCTCCCGGTCAGGCGCTTTCCCACCGTTGCCGACGTTCGGGGTGCTGTCCCTTTGGCAACGGGTCGGGGCTCTGCTTTGATTCCCCTGCTCCCCCTACCGCCACCCTTCCGCGGGCTGCCCGCTCCCGCTTCTGCTCAGCGCCGCGGTGCAGCGCGGAGCCGTCGCCAGTCTGTCCCCTCGGCGCCCTCGCTTGTGGTGCCTTCGTACTTGCCCGCATCCACCCCTCCCTGCCCGCGCCTCGCGCATCGGCTCAGCCTTGGACCGGGCCCTACTTCACTGGGTCAGGACTCTGCTACGGCTGCTACGCTGTGTTTCCCCATCACCAGTTGCAATTCAGTGTTGCTTCCCCCCCGGCCTCAGCTCTGTTCAGCTCAGGGCGCTGGTACCCTCCCTCGGCGCTCCCCCCCGCCGCAGCTGGAAGCTCTGACCGTGCCTGCCCGCCTTCCACCTCCCCGCGCGCGCCTCGTAGGCCCGCAGGTCTCGGCGCACTGGCCCATCCCTGGACCGCGTTTT
The DNA here is from genome assembly GCA_963575745.1 of Prorocentrum cordatum. NCBI lineage: Eukaryota > Dinophyceae > Prorocentrales > Prorocentraceae > Prorocentrum > Prorocentrum cordatum. The sequence continues at coordinate 322,378 of CAUYUJ010001925.1, read as the reverse complement.
GGTTCACTGGGTCGGGCTCTGCTACGCTGTGTTTCTCCATCGCGAGCTGCCGCTCAGCGCTGCTTCCCCTCCAGCTTCAGCTCAGTGCCAGCGCTGTTCCCTCCCCTCGGCGCACCCCCCGCCGCAGCCAGCAGTTCTGAATGGCCCGGCTGCTTCTTCCTGTCGCGCCAGGGCTCCTTCTCCTCCATCCGTGCATAGAGGCCTTAACTTGCATACAGCGTGTCCCCTGTTGCCATATCCGCCGCAGCAGTCGCCCTCTGCCCAGCCGCCGACGCAAATGTGTGTGTGTGTTTGTATGTGTGTGCGTGTGTGTGTGCGTGTGCGTGTGCGTGTGCGGACGTTCGTGCGCGTGCGTGTGCGTGTGAGTGTGCGTGTGCGTGTGCGTGTGCGTATGTTTGTGTGGGTGCGTGTGCGTGTGTGGGCGCGTGTGTTAGCGTGTGCGAGCGCGTGTGCGTGTGCGTGTGCGTGCGCGTGCGCGTGTGCGTGCGCGTGCGCGTGCGCGTGCGCGTGCGCGCGCGTGCGCGTGCGTGTGCGCATGTGTGCAAGTGCGTGGGCGTGTGCGTGTGCGTGTGCGTGTGCGTGCGTGCGTGTGTGTGTGCGTGTGTGCGTGAGTGCATGCGTTCGTGCGTGCGTGCCTGCGTGCGTGCGTGTGTGTGTGCGTGTGTGTGTGTGCGTGTGTGTGTGTGTGCGTGTGCGTGGGTATGTGTGTGTGCGTGCGTGTTTGTGTGTGCGTGTGTGGGGGGGGGTGCGTGTGGGCGCGTGTGGGCGCGTGGGTGCGTGTGGGTGCGTGTGGGTGCGTGCGTGCGTGCCTGCGTGCGTGCGTGTGAATGTGTGTGTGCGTGTGCGTGTGCGTATGTGTGTGCGTGTGCGGTTGCGTGTGCATGTGTGCGTGCCTGCGTGCGTGCGTGTGTGCGTGCGTGTGTGTGTGTGTGTGCGGGTGTGGGTGTGGGTGTGGGTGTGTGTGTGTGTGTGGGTGTGTGGGCGCGTGGGTGTGTGGGCGTGTGGGTGTGTGGGTGTGTGGGTGTGGTGGTGTGGGTGTGTGTATGCGTGCGTGCGTTCGTGCGTGTGCGTGAGTGTGCATGTGCGTGTGCGTGCGCGTGTGCGTGTGCGTGTGCGTGTGAGTGTGAGTGTGCGTGTGCGTGTGTGCGTGTGTGCGTGTTTGCGTGTGTGTGCGTGTGTGCTTGCGTGTGCGTGTGGGTGTGTGGGTGGGTGGGTGGGTGGATGGGTGGGTGTGTGAGTGGGTGTGTGAGTGGGTGTGTGTGGTGTGTGTGGGTGTGTGTGCGTGCGTGTGTGTATGTGTCGTTGTGAGTGTGTGAGTGTGAGTGTGAGTGTGAGTGTGCATGTGTGCGGGTGTGTCTGTCTGATTCTGTGTCTGTGTCTGTGTCGGTGTGTATGTATGTGTGTATGGGTGTGAGGGCTGCGCCGACATGCGCCTGGGGACGAATGTGAACCTTGCCACTGGGGCCTGATCCCTATTTGACACAAAGCGTGCGAGAGGTGCCGAAATTGGCCTGGGGACGCATGTGAACCCTGCCACTGGGGCCCTCGGTGGCACTTCCTACTGCGCCACGAAGCGTTTGAGAGGTAAGCCAAAACGGGCCGGGGGGCGCATGTGAACCCTGCCAATGGGGCCTTCGGTGGAGCTCCCTATTGGGCCACGCAGTGCTTGAGGGGTGTGCCGAAATGGGCCTGTGGACACATGTGCACCCTGCCACCCTGCCACGTGGGCCTTTGTTAGGGCTCCCTATGAGCCCAGCCGATGATGAGGACAAGGCGATCAGAAAGGATGATGATGTTGTTGTTAATGATGATGATAGTGCTGATGCTGATGATGATGCTGACGATTACAATGACGATGGCGGTAATGAACATGATGGTGATGAAGATGATGATGGTGTTGATGACGGTGTAGATGATGTTGATGATGCTGATGAGGATGAGGATGGTAATGATAACGACGAAGGTGCTGATGCTGATGAGGATGATGATGAGAATGATGCGAATACTTAATGATGATGAAGATGAGGATGATGATGATAATCGTGGTGGTGATGCTGAAGCTGATGATGACGGTGATGATGATAATGATGGTGGGGACGGTGGTGGTGATGTGGACGATGAGGACGATACACTATACTCCTGGTGGTGCGACTCGTGCCTAAACACGAATATACTATACATGATACGAATGAAAAGCAGTGAATGTCAACATGGTGATGATGCTGATGACGACGATAACAATGACGACGATGATGGTGATGGCGATGATGATGCTGATGATGGAATTGGTGATGGCGATGAAGATGATGATCATGCGGATGATGATGATGAAGATGAAGATGAAGATGAAGATGAAGATGATGATGATGATGATGATGATGATGATGATGATGATGATGATGATGATGATGATGATGGTGGTGATGATGATGATGATGATGATGGCGAAGGAGGTGATGATAATGTCGATGATGTTGGTGATGGAAATGATGGTGATGGCGATAGTGGAGGTGGTGTTGATGATGGCAATGATGACAATGATCATGGCTATAATGATGATGATGATGATGCTGATGATGATGATGATGATGATGATGAATATGATGATGATAATAGTGATGCTGATGACGATGATGATGTTGATGATGATGATGATAGCGATGATGGTGGTGATGATGCTGACGATGGCGATGCTTATAATGATGATGACGACGATTAGGTATGCTACTGATGATGATGACGATGATGGTGATGGGGGTTGTCGATGATGACGATGCTGATGCTGATGCTGATGCTGATGCTGATGCTGATGCTGATGCTGATGATGATGATGATGATGATGATGATGATGATGATGATGATGATGATGATGATGATGATGATGATGATGATGCCGACGCCGACGTCGACACCGACGACGAAGACAGCGATGATGATGATCATGATGACATGCGAGGGGCAGAAGCGGGAGGAGGGAGGAGGGCGAGGAAGAGGGAGCAGGAAAGAGGACAGAGACGCGGGGAGAGACGCTTTCAAAGGTACCCAGACCAGCCATTCGTTTTCAAAACGAACATACAGCGATTACAGAGCAATCGAGGAACCCTCGAAGCAAATCGAGACATCAACGTGACACCATAGAGAATCGAGATTCTATCGGGATGGGATATCATCGTAAACAAATAGGGCCACCATTGAAAGACCGTCGGGGGAGACAGACAAAACAAAATTACGAAATAGCGTAGAACGACTGTCGTGAAACCATGTGGACGCCTCCGCACCGCCGCCGCCAGGAGCAGACTCAGGCCAATCCTGCCCCAGAATGATGCTTGGGACACCGACGCCGAAGCGTGCATCCTCGCCCCTATCAGCGGGACCCTTGTACCGAAAGTGGGCCCGAACATATGCCCGAGCGTGGCCGAACAGGCTGCTGAACTGGCTATCGTTTCGACCACACTGCGATCTCGGTCACACTTCCGGGCGTGGAGCCTGGGGGGGGGAAAGGGGGCCTCCACCTCAAAGAGCACCTGCTATTAGCTGCCGAGGTTATCGGGAGCGGCAAAGAGTGGGGTGTCGAAGAGGGGGGTGTGCAAATCATGACCGGCGGCATGTGCGCGGCCCAGCGGGCGGGCCAGGGACGTAATGAAATAAGAAGAGGCGCCATGAGATCTAAGGAAATATCATGACCCACGCCATGATATCCCCCCCCCCTAGTCATCAACGAGGTTACTGCGTCTGCCGCTACTCCCTGGACCTTCCCCGGAAAAGCACTCCGACAAACAGAGACTTCACGCAGACTCCGGCCGTGGCGCTGAGGATTCTCCGGGACCAGCAGCGGTATCCTTGTACTCCCCTGCTCAAAACTGTGGGGAGCAAGCAGGCGGCGCGAGCGCCGCCTTGCATGTCAGTACGCCAGCCCTGAGGGACGGCCACGCGTTCCACGCGTCAACGCTGATGCGGACAAAGCGCGCCTCCTTTCCGGTCGGAAGAAGCCTCGGAACCTCGGTGGCGGCACGGAGATGGGGGGGGCGAGCGGGGGCCTTCTGAGGGGGCAGGGGCGCTTCCTCAGGGAAGGAAGCACTGCCCCTCCTCCTCCTCCTCCTCCTCCTCCTCCCTCCTCCTCCTCCTCCTCCTCCTCCTCCTCCTCCCCCTCCTCTCCTCCTCCCTCCCTCCTCCTCCTCCTCCTCCTCCTCCTCCTCCTCCTCCTCCTCCTCCTCCTCCCTCCTCCTCCTCCTCCGTTGACGCAAGGCTTACCAGCCACATTTTGAAATGACACGTTGTGCTTAGGTGTAGGCGTCTGCAGCGCGCCAACTCATATTTGCCTGCACACCGCCATGTCATTGAATGCAATTCCCAACCATCCTGTGGTGTTGGGTCCTCGTTTTGAAGAGACAGCGCCCCGCGTTCCTTCCTCCTCCCGCTTCTCCCTCCCCCTCCTCCCTCCTCCCCCTCATTGCCTCTGCTCTCGGCACACCCCTCATACGTTTCGTAGCCTCATAGGGAGCTCCACCGAAGGTCCCAGTGGGGGTGCCCGCATGCCTCCCCCACGCCCAGCACAGCGATTCGTGGCCCCCCCATAGGGAGCTCCACCGAAGGCCCCAGTGGGGGTGCCCGCATGCGTCCCCCACGCCCAGGACAGCCCTTCGTGGCCCTATAGGGAGCTCCACCGAAGGCCCCAGTGGGGGTGCCCGCATGCGCCCCCACGCCCAGGACAGCGTTTCGTGGCCCCATAGGGAGCTCCACCGAAGGCCCCAGTGGGGGTGCCCGCATGCGTCCCCCACGCCCAGGACAGCGTTTCGTGGCCCCATAGGGAGCTCCACCGAAGGCCCCAGTGGGGGTGCCCGCATGCGTCCCCCACGCCCAGGACAGCGCTTCGTGGCCCCATAGGGAGCTCCACCGAAGGCCCCAGTGGGGGTGCCCGCATGCGTCCCCCACGCCCAGGACAGCGTTTCGTGGCCCCATAGGGAGCTCCACCGAAGGCCCCAGTGGGGGTGCCCGTATGCGTCCCCCACGCCCAGGACAGCGTAGCGTGGCCCCATGGGGAGCTCCACCGAAGGCCCCAGTGGGGGTGCCCGCATGCGTCCCCCACGCCCAGGACAGCGTAGCGTGGCCCCATGGGGAGCTCCACCGAAGGCCCCAGTGAAGGGGGCCACATGCGTCCCCCAAGCCCAGAACAGCGCTTCGTGGCCCCATAGGGAGCTCCACCGAAGGCTCGAGAGGGGGGTGCCACATGCGTCCCCCACGCCCAGCACAGTGTTTCGTGGCCCCATGGGGAGCTCCACCGAAGGCCCCAGCGGGAGGGGCCGCATGCGTCCCCCACGCCCAGGACAGCGCTTCGTGGCCCCATAGGGAGCTCCACCGAAGGCCCCAGTGGGGGAGGCCGCATGCGTCTCCCCCACCCAGGACAGCGTTTCGTAGTCCCATAGGGAGCCCCACCGAAGTCCCAGTGGCTCAGTTCGCATGCGTCTCCCCCACCCATTCGCCAGGCTAATTGTTTTCATCGGAAAAACTGTTCGCGACCAGTGCGACGTCGTCTCACGTGGCTGATCGTGCCGAAGCATATCGTCAGCCGCACTTGCGAGTGCCTTAGCAGTTCTTGTTCGCTTGTTGGCTTCCTCAGATGCACTGCACGGAACTGCTGGAGCTCCGCTCTGATTTCGTGCATCGGCGCTGGCGGCACCTCCGCGCTCCGCGCGCTAGGGGGGCCAGCGTTGATCCAAGACATCAGCGCGGCCCTCCTGACGTCCATGCTCGTGCATTTTGTTGTGCCCCTGCCCTTAGAAGCTTCTTATCAGGTAGCCCCTGACCGAACCAAAGCGGAGGGGGCGACCTGAACTTTTGGGTGAGACCTCTTTCTCGAGGAGGGAAGTCCTCGACCAGAGCTGGGGGACTCCGTCCTGTTGGGTCTGGTGAAGGCATCATGCCCACTAAGAAGCCCTTCCCCCCAATGCCACGAGGGAGAGGGTCCCCAAGAACACTCCGGAGGTGTCCGAGACGACCCCAGACGTCCAAAAACATCATCGAGCTACGATCCTGGAAGCTCGATTTCCAGGAGGAACTACTGACCCCCTAAATGCCTAGTGGCGACCCCCCTTGGCACTGCCCGACTGAGAGACCCTCTCAGAAGCCTCCGAGCCCTCTCAAAGGCCACACACCTCGCCCCGCACCCCCCTTCGTGCCGCGCCGCAAGGACCTTGTAGTCGGAGTCTGTGTTCCCCGCGAACTTGCTCGCAAGCCCCGCCCAGGACTTGCCGTCAACCGAAGTCGCCACTCCGTACATCGTCGGCCACTGCGGCTGGGCCGACCTGCCCTGGGTCACCACCCCGATCACCGTCGATACGCCGCCGAGGTCCATCTGCACCCAGCTGCCGGCCGTCTTGTTGTTTGCGGCGCTCCAGGCCTGCTCCGAGTCGAGCATGGACCGGGCATGGCCGGTTCCAGGCTGGTCGTTGTTGAGGACGGAGCTGTAAGTCCGGTTGGCCTCTGGCACATTGGCAGTCAGTGTCTCGCAGCCCTGCGTAGAGGGAGGGGGAGGGAGGAGAACGAGGACGAGAAGACGTCACCCGAATCGAGCATGGGCTGGGCATGACCATTTCCAGGCTTCGCATCGGTAAACAGCTGGGCTGTGCGCTCGCCTTGGCAAAAACTGGGTTCTGTGTTTCACTGAGCAGTGACACGCTGGCGGTCACCGTCTCGCAGGCCTGCGTCAATGAGGAGAAGGAGGAGGTGGAGAAGGAGGAGGAGGACCTCGAGATCCGTCGAAGTGGAAAGAGATCACGTCGGGAAAAAAACGACTGGAACTCACAACATCAACTATCTGATGCATGTGTGCCTCACGGAACCAGAAACGGATGCCTGAAAATCCCACCAACCTTCCAGGACGTGAGTGGTTTAGAGCGTCTCCTCTTCAAACCCACCTTGTTCCCCTCTGGTGAAGGGTTTTCAGGTTTACCCCTCCCCCGACCCCCTCCCACTGGACCTGGACGGGGGGTCGGCGGGCAATTAGAGCGTCCAAGATAGCGTCGGCGAGAAGGCCAAAATCATTGGTGATATATCAATGTTGCCCCAATGTTGGCCTCCTGAGAGGGGGACCTAACCCTTCATTGATCGCTCACCTCCAAGATGGCCCCGAGATGGTTTCCAGGCTCCCAAGAGTGTCCCAAGAGGGCCCCAAGAGGCACCCAGGAGGCCCAGGACGCCCACCAACAGCCCCCCAGATGCCACCAAGAGGCTCCCAAGAGGCACCCAAGAGAACCCCAACAGTTTCCATCGAGGCACCCAAGACGCTCCAAGAGGCCCCGAGGACCACCAAGAGGCCCCGAGACGCCCCTACGGTCCTACCAGAAGCTCTCAAGGGACATCCGAACAACTCCGAGAAGCATCAAAGAGACCTCTGGCTGCTCGGCTCGCCTTCCTCCTCTTCCTCTACCTCATCCGCCTCATGCTCCTCCCCCCTCCCTCCTCCCTCCTCCCCCTCCAGCCGCCGCCCCGGCTCGGGCTTCGGGCGCCGCTCAGGGGTAGTGGCGAGCCCGGGCAGGGACAGCTGCCACACGCGCCGACCCGTTTTTCAAGGGGACGTAAGACCTGGGTACAGGGGACTCGGAAATCCCCGACGAGGTCGTCAAACAAATGACGAGGCCGAGCCTGCATTTTGACGAGGCCTCCCGCTGCAGACATCCCACGAAACTCCTCCTCGTCAAAATCCGAGGCGCGGTCGTCAAAAAACGATGGCGAACCCGAGTCCCGGCAAACCCGGGTCTTACGCTCCCCCGAGTTTTGCGCTCGCCCCCCCCTGTCTCGGGCAACGGTGCCGACCGTGACACGCATCACAACTCCCAGGCGAGCCGACCAGATGGAGCCAGCTTGGCACCGCAGGGAGCGCGCCGCACGCAGCAGGACGAGAGCGCTTCTGCGAGTAGTTGTTCCTACGGAGCTGCTCGCCAATCATCACAGCAGCATGTCGCACGCTGCTGATCGACACGGAGCGGGCTCAGTTGCCTGCAGAGCTGGTCAGCTACCACCCAAGTTCTGGGAATGCAGCAAGTGTCAGCACCAGAACATCTACAGCTCGACGGTGTGCAGGATCTGCTCCCAGGCATCCGCCTCACAGCAGGACATCAGCCTAGACCCCGATTGTGACGAGATCGACACGGACGGCAGACCGCTCGCCGCCGCCGCTCGAGACCAAAGGCGACGCCAGCCCCATGGTCAGCAGGCACCGCTCCGTGGCAATCGTGGGCTCGGCAGTCTTGGTCGTGGGACCAGCAGCCCGCACAGCCACATCGAGCACAGAGCGCAGCCCCGACATCGAGGGACGCGGCTCCACCGCCGCCACCGCCACCACTCCCACGTCCAGCAGACCTCGAACATGCTGAAGGTCACAAGCTTTGGCTCCCACCGCCGGCGTCGGCCAAGGAGCTCAAGGCGCACCGCTCGCAGCTCAAGAGGTCGCTAGACGCATCGGAGAAGCAGATCGCATCCGCATACGAGATGGGCCAGAAGGGCTCGGTCATTCGATCATTTGAGGAGGAAAACCCGGTGATTTCTACCAGGTCATGTTCGCTCGAGACGCCAAGTCGCGAGTGGACCAGCAGAAGACCTACCTCGACCGCATCAAGAAAAGACTCTCAGGCGCACAGCGTGATGAAAAGGATCTGACGGACAAGCTGCGCGACGCCACGGCGCGCACGAAGGGCCTCATGGAGGACGCACAGAAGGCCGAGGAGCTGCCAAGAGATCGAGGAGAAAGAGGAAGCCATGGAGATCGAGAAGCAGGACATCGACCCCACGGAGCAGTTGCAGAAGCTGACGGCGCAGATGACCGTCATCCACACCGCGATCAGCGCCCAGATGCTGGCGGCACAGCCTACGCAGGCTGGTGGCCATGTGGCGGCAGCGCCAGTCGCGCCAGCGCCTTCGGCGGCGGCTGCGACAGGCGCGCCGCGGCCCCCAGCCACGCCAGCGGCACGGCCCCTCCCGCCTGGTGCAGCGGTGCAGCGGCCAGGGCAGCAGCAGCGGCTTCAGAGCCAGAGGCGGCCTCCCTCCAACCCGCCTTGAAGCAGCCACAGACCCAGAAGCAGCCACGCAGGTCCACGCCGATCGCAGGACGGTCAGGAGGGCGTGCACATACGCCGAACAGGGAATCGACGCAGGCATCCTGAAAGTTGCGTTCGACAAGACCGTGCAAGCCAACAAGAAGCATGATGCACCAGCTGAGTCAATCGAGATCTTCCGCGAAGAGAATTCCGACAAAGACATGCACGCCCAGCCAGCTGGAGATGCAGGAGAGACGTCGCAGCTCGTGGGAGCAGCAGGTGAGCCGTCAATGACGCCGACCGGTGCAGCTTCTGCGCAAGACGAGGCAGACCTGTGACAAATAGGACTGTCTGCAGGGGAAGTGCATGCGCCGCTGCAGACAGCAAACGGCACAGAGGATTGTCCCACTCCGCCTCCCACTCCCTCTGCTGAGCAGAGTCTGCCGCACCAAGGTCTCAGCATCAGACCGATCCCAGCGCTGGGATCCACCAAGGAGCTACTACGAAAGAGATGGAGAAAGCCCCTGGGCACCGACATACTTACGCATGCACAGTTTTGGCACTCGACTCCAGTCCTGGGAATGGGGAAGCTATCGTGCGCCCCCGACCCTGGGACCATCCCAGACAAAATCAACATCTACACGGACGGAACCGCTGGAGGTTGCAAAACGACGAGACATCCCCACCAACGTGGGCGCTCGTCGTCATTGCAGAGACAGACGGAGTAAGCTGGATTCTTGAATATCTTGCCCGTCCACTCTCCACTGCATCTATCTACCCCTCCTCACTGCCGTCTGCGGTTGCGGAATTTGAGGCCGCCAGTTGGGCGGCAGCATGGTGCATTCAGTACTGCAATATACACAGCACGGATGCGACGGTACACACAGACAGCATGGAAGTCGTTCGTGGGGCCTCTTTGGGGGCTCTCAAGGGTCACCTACTGGACCCCAAAAGAATCGAACGTCGTGCGAGGACCTTCGACTGGGTTCACATACACGGCCATCAGGGAACCCCTTGGACAGAAATGGCCGACACGCTAGCTAGGCTTGCAGCTATGGGTATTCTACCCACAAGTGACGACACGCAGTGGAGAGCAGAGCTAGATCTCCCATGGTATTCTTGCACGCTCCCGTGGCTTTGGCTAGAGTTTACCAGCCAAGACGATCGCAAGCAGTACCATTGATTTTTTCCCTAACAGAAATAATTCGCTGAGCAATTAATGCTGTAGCTGTATTGTAGGGTGCTACAGTAAATAATTCGCTGAGCAATTAATGCTGTAGCTGTAGCTGTAGCTGTAGCTGCGACGAAGCTTTCGCGCGGCGTTTTTTTTCTGTTTTTTTTTTTTTTACGACGCCGGGAGGTCTGGGCCAGGAAGGAAAAAGGAGTTAGAAGGAATTTGATAAGGGATTTCGTAAGTTAGAAAGGAATTCAGTTTTGTTGCGTTAAATTTGTTTTTTACGACGCCAGGAGGTCTGGGCCGGGGGGAGGAGAAAAAAAAAAAAAAAAAAAAAAAAAAAAAAAAAAAAAAAAAAAAAAAAAAAAAAAAAAAAAAAAAAAAAAAAAAAAAAAAAAAAAACGACGCCGAGATGTCTGGGCCAGGAAGGAAAAAAAGGAGTTAGAAAGGAAATTGATAAGGAATTTCCAGAGTTAGAAGGGAATTTCGTTTTGGGTGTTGTTTTTAAACAAAAAAGAAACGACGCCGGGAGGTTTGGGCCAGGAAGGAAAAAAGGAGTTAGAAATGAATTTAATAAGGAATTTCAAGAGTTAGAAAGGAATTTCGTTTTTGGTGGTGGTTTTTCGTTTTGTTTTTTACGACGCCGAGAGGTCTGGGCCAGGAAGGAAAAAGGAGTTAGAAAGGAATTTAATAAGGAATTTCAAGAGTTAGAAAGGAATTTCGTTTTCTTGAAATTGTTTTTTCGTTTTGTTTTTTTTACGACGCCGAGAGGTCTGGGCCAGGAAAGAAAAAGGAGTTAGACAGGAATTTAATAAGGAATATCAAGAGTTAGAAAGGAATTTCGCTTTTTTGATTATTTTTGCTTCTGTTTTTTTTTTAACGACACCGAGAGGTCTGGGCCAGGAAGGAAAAAGGAGTTAGAAAGGAATTTAATAAGGAATTTCAAGAGTTAGAAAGAAATTCATTTTTGGTGGCTGTTTTTTTGTTTTGTTTTTACGACGCCGGGAGGTCAGGGCCAGGAAGGAAAAAAAGGAGTTAGAAAGGAATTTATCAAGGAATTTCAAGAGTTAGAAAGAAATTTTGTGTTTTTGGTTGTTTTTTGTTTCATTTTTTACAACGCCGAGAGGTTTGGGCCAGGCAGGAAAAAGGAGTTAGAAAGGAATTTAATAAAGGAATTTCAAGAGTTAGAAAGGAATTTCGTTGTTGGTGGTGTTTTTTGTTTTGTTTTTTACGGCGCCGAGAGGTCTGGGCCAGGAAGGAAAAGGAATTAGAAAGGAATGTAATAAGGATTTCCAAGAGTTAGAAAGGAATTTCGTTTTTTTTTTGAAATTGTTTTTTTGCTTTGTTTTTTAACGACGCCGAGAGGTCTGGGCCAGGAGGGAAAAATGAATTAGAAGTGAATGTATTAAGGAATTTCAAGAGTTAGAAAGGAATTTCGTTTTTTGGGGCTGTTTACTGTTTTTTTACGCGCCGAGAGGTCTGGGCCAGGGAGGAAAAAAGGAGTTAGAAAGGAATTTAATAAGGAATTTCCAGAGTTAAAAAGAAATGTCGTTGTTGGTGCTGTTTTTTTTGTTCTGTTTTTTTTTTCCACGACGCCGAGAGGTCTGGGCCAGGAAGGAAAAAGGAGTTGGAAAGGAATTTAATCAGGAATTTCAAGAGTTAGAAAGGAATTTAGTTGTTGGCAGTTGCTTTTTTTTTTTTTTTTTTTTTTTTTTTTTTTTTTTTTTTTTTTTTTTTTTTTTTTTTTTTTTTTTTTTTTTTTTTTTTTTTTTTTTTTTTCCGCGACGCCGAGAGGTCTGGGGCAGGAAGGAAAAAGGGGTTAGAAAGGAACTTAATAAGGAATTTCAAGAGTTAGAAGGGAATTTCGTTTTTTGGGGGGCTGTTTTTTTGCTTTGTTTTTTTACGACGCCGACAGGTCTGGGCCAAGAAGGAAAAAGGAGTCAACAAGGAATTTAAAAAGGAATTTCAAGAGTTAGAAATGAATTTCGCTCTGGTGGTTGGTCTGTTTTGTTTTTTTACGACGCCGAGATGTCTGGGCCAGGAAAGAAAAAAAAGGAGTTAGAAAGGAATGTATTAAGGAATTTAAAATTCCTTAATAAATTCCTTTCTAACTCCTTTTTTTTCCTTCCTGGCCCAGACCTCTCGGCGTCGTAAAAAAAAAAAAAAAAAAAAAAAAAAAAAAAAAAAAAAAACAAACGCAAAAAAAAACAAAATGCTTTTCTTACTCTTGAAATTCCTTATTAAATTCCTTTTTGACTCCTTTTTCCTTCCTGGCCCAGACCTCTCGGCGTCGTTAAAAAAAAAAACAAAAACAACCCCGAAACACGAAATTCCTAACTCTTGAAATTCCTTATTAAATTCCTTTCTAACTCCCTTTTTCCTTCCTGGCCCAGACCTCTCGGCGTCGTAAGAAAAACAGACCCCCGAAAAAAAAAAACAACCAAAAAACAAAATTCCTTTCTAACTCTTGAAATTCCTTATTAAATGCCGTTCTAACTCCCTTTTCCTTCCTGGCCCAGACCTCTCGGCGTCGTAAAAAACAAAACAAAAAACAGACCCCCAAAAGAAACGAAATTCCTTTCTAACCCTTGAAATTCCGCATTAAATTCCTTTCCAACTCCTTTTTCCTTCCTGGCCCAGACCTCTCGGCGTCGTAAAAAAAACAGAACAAAAAAAAACAACCCCCAAAAAACAAAATTCCTTTCTAACTCTTGAAATTCCTTATTGAATTCCTTTTTAACTCATGTTTCCTTCCTGGCCCAGACCTCTCGGCGTCGTAAATAAAAAACAAGACAAACAAAAAAAACAACACAGAAGAAGGAGGAAGAAAAAAAAAAAAAAAAAAAAAAAAAAAAAAAAAAAAAAAAAAAAAAAAAAAAAAAAAAAAAAAAAAAAAAAAAAAAAAAAAAAAAAACGAAATTCCTTTCTAGCTCTTGAAATTCCTTATTAAAACCCTTTCTAACTCATTTTTCCTTCCTGGCCCAGACCCCTCGGCGTCTTAAAAAAGCAAAACAAAAAAAAACAACAACCCCCAAAACGAAATTCCTTGCTTGCTAACTCTTGAATTTCCTTATCAAATTCCTTTCTAACTCGTTTTTCCTCCCTGGCTCAGACCTCTCGGCGTCGTAAAAAAAAATCAAAACACCAAAACAACCCAAAAAACAAAATTCCTTTCTAACTCTTGAATTTCCTTATCGAACTCCTTTCTAACTCCTTTTTCCCTTCCTGGCCCTGGCTTCCTCGGGCAATTCGGACTCGATTGTCTTTGAGGTTCAGAACTATCTCTGGTATTCAAATTCCTTTCTAACTCAGGAAATTCCTTATCGAATTCCTTTCTAACTTCCCAACTCAATAGAAATGCATAACCAAAATGCTCTTGGCAATATTTCGAGCCTACATGATTAATTCCCGACACAATTATTGATGTAATTGCATACAGTGCGCACTACAGAAATAATTCCGAAACCAATTAAAGCTGTACTGTAACCAAAAAAATCAATGGTACCCTCCTGCCAACGGAGAACCGCTGGCAAATGTCCGACCTCCCGCTACATCTATGTCAGACTACATTCCAGCTACCGCAACGTCCGCCTCCCCACCCCTGTGAGAGCGTCAAGCTCGACGGGCCTCTAAGTTTTGGGTGGCCACCGCCAACGTGCTCACGCTGCACCCCAACATGTGGGACGGGCTTCAGGACTCCTAGGAACCTGGGCCTGGGAGGCTCATGCAGCTGGCCACTCAATTCGCGGCCCAACAGTACCGCTTGGTCGGGATCTTGGAGACTAAGCTTCAGGTACACACAAAGAGTAGGCTCTTGGACGGTACTACATACTACATTCCTCGGCTCCGTCTCAAGGCTCCGACGCATGGGGTTTGAATACATGCAGGGTCACCATATCACTAGGAGCATGCGTCGAATACTACACGTGGAGCCAGCCAGGCTCATTGCGGGGATCAGGGGACAAGGTATCAGTATCAACGTGATGATTATACACGCTCCGCACTCCCGCTCCTACTCTCCTACGCAGACTCCTGGGCACAACGTTGCAGAGTGGTGGGGGGTCATCGCACAGCTCGCACAGGCAGCCAGGCTGGGCGCGAAGCACCTCATTACGCCAGTCGGCTCCAACGCAGCGCTGGGCAGCATCAGCTCGCCTGCAGTTGGAGACAAGAATCCAGAGCAGGAGAATCGTGCCGGAGTCCACTTTCATCGCTTCCTCCTCGACGCACAGCAATGGGCCCATTTACCTTCACGCAGTCCTCCTCTGGGCCCACGGGGCCCTGGATGGCCCCCTCGGGCAAAGCCAGAGCCAAGAGGAGGGAGCCCACAAACGACGTACGCGCCCAGCTATGTACATGAACACGGCCCCACGATTCGCGAGACCCGCCGCGTTATACGAACATTTGTGCAATGCGCGCTCTCGAAACCAGCGTGGATTCATGTACATGTACGTCCTTGTTTCGCTCCTGAAAGAGGAGAGACTGTGTTACTGCCCCGGAAACTACTGCTACGTTGCAGCAGGGGGTCGCCGGGGTAGCGGATTACACTGTCGCTCAGGAGGATCACCTAGCTGTTGGGGCCCTCGTACCTCTGTCCCCCTCGGGATGCATCCAAGAGCGCGCCGCATCAAACCAGGCCCCACATGACCCTAAGCTTTCAAGGATCCCGAAGCCGGGGCCCATTTCAAACAGCTTCTCCAAAGGGCCCCAACAATAGAGTTTGACACACACAGCTCTGACCGTACCATGGCACTGGACCAACCTGTCCGCAATTGCACGGCTGCCTCCTTACCCGTCAAACAGAGCGTCAGGGATGGATGGATACAGCAAGATACTATGACAGCAATTGATCAGCGTGCCCGCATTCACGCCAAGAGAGACAAGTCCGAGGGGCAGTCTCTACGGCGGCACGTGCAAAACTATTTTGCGCGGGCACAATTCACCCATCATGCCAGGTTGGTCGATCTCCACCTCTTCGGACGGCCTCTTCTCACGCTACCTCCAACCCCTGACACCGTGATTGAGGCTTGAGAGAAAGGTATTCGAGTTGTCAACGGGATTTGCATGTGTCAGTGAACTATCCTAGACGCATCAGCCAACCTCCAAGCTGCAGAGACAACCAAGCGCAGGCGCGCGAAGTGGCCTATGCTAGCTAGCTACCAGGCCGAGATGCAGCCTTTTCGTTGCAATTAACCCCGACAGTTTCTACGTGAAGGTACTACTACTATCTCCCTGCTCAGGGGTATCTGGGGCTTTCCTGCAGAGGCTGAGTGAGAAACTGCAGCCACGCGCAAGCTTTTCAAACTACACAACACCTACGTGGTCAAATGCCTCTCTAGGCAAAACGCGCTCAGACAGTATCACAGCCTGGCCGACCAACTGCAGTCGGAGCGGGGCTAGCATACAATGGACAAGGATTTCGCCACACTCCGACGCTCCATCAGTACGCTGTCGCATTGGCGCCGCCACGTGTAGGTGTGATCATGCACGGCTAGTTGCTCGCTTGATTTGCTGATGACTTGCGGCGCGTACACTGAGATAAAAACCCCTGCTGCCATAGCGCGCCCCCATTGTCACACCCCTAGCAGGTTTCATGTCTAGGTTGCCGTCGGCCCCTTCCGCGTGCACGACTAGGTTATCGATCGCTTGCTTAGCCAGCTCGATATTGTGCTCGCAGTGCTGCGCGCGGTGCAGCGCCCTCAAATGCTCTGTCCGTGCTGGCGAACGCGTTCGTGTCATCGAAATTGCTCATAGCGTGGCTCACCTTCAAATCTCTACACCTCCAAATCGCAATGCTCAATACGAATAGAGCTTCCCCCCGCCGTCGCCCTGGCATTCCTCCATGTGCAAACGACGGGAACTTAGCTGGGGTCCTCGCTCGCTGCGCTAACTGACCAAACCAACTCATGCTGCAAGAACCGAAACAATGTGAAAGCCTTTTTCCCCTTGGTGCCGTTCTCTCCGTTGTCTTTGCTCTGCGCGAACATCTGCGATCGAAAGAAACTAGGTGGCACCTGGTCCGTCTCGCCCACCAACGCTACGAACTGCTGGTATGTATGAAGAAATGCCTCTGACGTGGTGTCCATCTCCCAATCGTTGCCCGCCGGGTCTTCTGCGCTGCGATAGGTCGGGGACAGTAGCTGCAGCAACGCCTCTGCATGCACCCCCCACGGTGGCGCGGTTCTCCGCTCGGGCGCCTTCCTCGGGCATCGTATCTGCCCTTCCAAGTCAGCCTTGGCGAGTTGGATGGCGCGGTCTCGTTCATGCACCTTCGGAAGGAACTGCGCGTCGTCTGCGACGTTGTTCCAGTCGACGCTGTCCGCGTTCACGCCTCCCAGATGTGGTGGGAGCTGGAGCCCGTGGCGCCACTCTCCGACGGTCATGCCCTGGCGCACCGCGAAGATGCATCTCTTCTCGGGTCCTCTCCCTGTCCATGTTAGACTATTTTTGATATTGTGCATCTGCGCCCATTTGCGCTGCTTCCAAACGTCCACCAGTTCAAGTAGAAGTGCTTGCCGCGCGCCCGCTGTCTGCTGCTTTCTCATTTTCTGGGGCCCCCGAGTGATGACGCACAGTTGTCTCTAGATTGCCTGAAACTGCCCTGTGTTATGGTCGGCACTCTCGGCACGCATCCGACCTCGTCGTTTGATCAGCTCCATCCGATTATTTCTGTTCGTCTTGCACTCCTCGGTGCGGCGTGGCCCAGGGGGAAATACTTCTGCTAGGGCTCCTCGCACTGCTCCTCCTATGTGACCCCATGCGGCTTGAACGTTGTTGCGCCGCATGGCGCACTGGTAGTTCTCGTCGTCCTCGGCAAGCTTCTGCGCGACGGCGTCGAAGAACTCCTTCCTGCGGCACCCCGTAGTCTGCGCGCTCATCAGGCAGTCCGTTGGCAGGTAGAGCATGCGGGTTCACCTTGCACACCTTCTTTGCGATCCCGATCTCCACGCACACGGGCACGCGGTCTTCCAATGCTGCACTAGGTTGAAGTTGGAGCTTGCGTCCCAATCTGATCAATGTGTTCAACTTCTGCATGCTGGACATCACAGTCATAGGGCACATGACGTGGTCTATCTTGGACGTTGCACCTCGCTGGAAGAATGTGGGGCCAGCGTTCCAAAAAGTCGAAGCCACGCTCACGTGCTGCTCCGTTGCAAACCTCCGAAGCAGCGTCGATACATGCGTCTCGTGCGTTGCCTCCTTCGCGCCAACATGTTCATCCGCCACTGTGTAGCAAGCCCCCAACGACGTCCCGTCTGATTCCAAACCCACTATTGAAGTCACCAGCGATAATAGGCAACGTGATGTGGCCCTCTTTCTCGATCTTTTGGCTGATCCAATGCAAAATTCGCCTCGCTGTCTCCTTAAGTAGTGTAAGAGTTGCGCCCTTCGGAGGAAAGTAAACTGGAAAAATACAGATTGGCCGCCCATGCACTAGCATATGAACCCGCGCGGCTCTTCCCGCGATGCCTTGTGATCGCGGGGGGGGGGGGGGGGGGGGGCCCAGCTCGCTGGACTCCTCGGACGCACTTGCCTAGGAGAACAGCCAGCCCGCAGGATTTGTTAACGTACTTAAGCGGTTTCCATCCAAACTGAATGACTTTGTGAAGTGGCAGTTGGCTCTCCTACATATCGCGTTTGACGTCGGTGAGGCGCTGCGTACTTGTGACGACTATAACATCCACGCCCCGACACTGCACGCTGATCTCCCCCAGCCTCGCGTAGTCGGCACTCTGGGCGTTGTAGTAGACTATATGTAACGCCATCTGGACAACGCCCGTGCGCCTCCCCCACTTCGGCCCTGCCCCGTGCCCTCAGGCCGCCCTCGGCCCGAGTCGCGCCATGTTGTCCCCCAAAACTGCGCGGGGAGCGCGGGCGCCGCTGCTGCCTGGAGCTTCTCTGAAGCCGACATGGCAGCTGGAGGAGGAGGGGGGGAGGAAGAGGAAGAGGAGGAGGAGGAAAAGGAGGAGGAGGAGGAGGAGGAGGAGGAGGAGGGAGGACACGGAAAAGGAAGAAGACGACCATCGCCAAACGAACAGGGGGCGACGTCAGAACGCACAGGCGAGAATGACAATTGCCGGGAGGCTGCTCTGCCACTCCGAATCGCGATTCAAAACCTGCAAAAACCTAGAGACAATAACCGTGCCGTTTGAAGGCCCGGCAAAAAAACGGCATGGTCCTCTAGGCCGCTCTGGCCGGTTTCTGCGGGGGCGGGGGGCGAACGCACGCCGGGAAACAGACCCCGAAACTCCCGCGCCAGGAGCCTCGAGTGGGAGGGGCGGGAGGAGGAAAAGGAGGGAAAAGCGTGAGAAACGATCGCTGCGCAGGACGCGGCGCGAGAGCACGCGGGGCGTGGACGCGGCCGCGGGGCGCGAGCCACCAGGCCCCGCCGTTAGGTAGGCGCGCGCGCGCCCAAGCCATAACAAGGGAAACCGAAGCGGAGCGCGAGAGGAAGAAGAAAAGGCAGACGGGGGAGGACAGGAGAGGGGGCGCACTGCAGAAGCTGAACGGCGCGCATGAGAGGCAGCTCAGTGGAGAGCACCTCGGCCCGCCTGGCGCGAATCACTGCCAGGTGCGCCCCCCCGCCGGCACTTCGCCAGCGCCAGCGAGGTTGTCGCCCAGGGCGCTCCGGGCCGCGCGCTGGCCCCCCGCCTCGTCGCCGACCAGCCCGTGGACGACCCGGGAGGTGCGGGCGGCGCGCGCCGGCGCGCAGCGCCTCGCCATCCTCGCGCGCCGCACAGCGAAGGCCACCCCGACGGAGCACGCCCGGGGGCTCATCCTCGCCCTCCGCGTGAGGGCCCTGGCGCAGAAGGCCGCGGCCCGCTCGGCGTCGGGGTTGGCGCGGCCCTCGCCGAACCAGACCAGCGGCCGAGGGCGCGGGCGCGCGTCACCCCACTCGGCGACCGCGGCCCGGCACCTCGAACTTGGCCCGGCGGGCGGACGCCGCGCAGTCGGCCCCCGCGGCAGCGGCCTCTGGGCCGACGATCGCCACGTCCACCGCGGCCTCGCGGTTCGGCGCCGCCGCCGTCGCGAAGACGTCGCCAGGCTGGGCGCCGGGCCTCGCTTCCACCGAGCCCCGTTGCACGCGAGCGCGGCCCCGCCACCGACCTCGTGCGCGCGCGAACACGGCGCGGACCACCGCGCTGTGCCCCTTGGCGCGCTCGGTCTCGACAATCGACGAGGCCGCCAAGCTCAGGGCACGCGTCGGAGTCCGGCACCACGCTCGCGCCGAGGCGCAGCTGCAGGCAAAGGGCACGATCATCCCCACACAACACGGGCCCCGCGCAGAAGTCGAGACGCCAGACCCACCCATATTCAACAGACCGGTCGCGGAGCTTCGCCAGGCAGCATCGAACCACTCGACCAACCGGCGCAGGCGCGAATTGCCCACCAGGGCGCTGAGCTGGCGCTGCGCGCCGGCAACGGTCAGTCGCGCGCAACCACCCTCGCCCGGGCGCTCGAACAGGGCATCGACGCCGTCGCCAGCAGCGACGTCTCCCCTCCCGAGCGGCCCCTGTGCGCCGCCTGCCAGCGCCGCCCGCTCGCCCCCCGCGCGCGCCGTCCACTGCGCGCGCGGCGCCGCTGGCTCGCCGCCACCGCCCCCCACGCGGCGCGCCCACGCCGCGGCGGCGGCGCCGGCCGCCTCGGCGACGGGCCGCTTGACCCGGGCCGCGCCCGGGCCGCGCCGGCGCCGTCGAGATCGGCGCGCAGCATCCCCGCGGCCTGCCGAACGGCGACGTCGCGCCCAGCTAGGAGCTGCCCTGATTGGAGGAGGCCAGCCTTCGCCAACTCGAAGTCCAGCTGCTGCGCCTCTGCCCGCGCCATCGATCGGCCGGCAAGGCAACGACAGCGGGCAGAGCGACGTCGCGGGCGCGCCTCATGCCCAGCCCGCCCACCCGCATGCTCGGCGCGCCGCGCGCCCAACCTGCCTCCGCGTCGCAGCCAGGGGCGAGCCGGTCTTGCGCGCCCTTCTGGACGCGGCCAAAAGACCACGGGGGGCCGGCCCCCCCGCCAGGACGCACTGCAAGCGCGGAGCAGGCGGGCCACCTCGGCCACCCCACGGCACGCTTGGGAAAGCGCCAGTTCTGCCCCAGAGCCTTCGATTCGCTGCACCTTGTTGGGCATCTTCTGGGCGATCGAGGCCTTGGCGCAAAAATCTGCGACCCTCGACTGCACCCTGCCCAGCGCCGCCCCGAGGCCCATTCTGGGCGCCGTTTAATTGGGGGGCGCACGGCGCCCCCAAGCGCCCCAGGCTCCACCCGGCTGCGTTCTCGCGCACTGCTCCTCCGCAGCACGCATCGCGACGACTGCCCAGCTGAAGTTGCGCTTGCCATCGCGCGCCGCCGTGCCGGGCCGCACTCGCCGGGCGCGAGTCGAGGGGGCCTGCCTCGTTGAGCGCTACGCGCTCGATGGGCTGTCCCTGGCCCCGCTCGAGCGCTCGGGCCTCGACCTCGCGGAAGCGCTCCGCGGCCTGGGCCCCATCGGGGGTCGCACGCGGGAGCCCCCCCGCGACTTGCATGGCGCGCGCTGCTCGCCTCTCGTCTAGCGGCCCGGGGAGGCGAGCGCCGCCCCCGCCTGGGCCAGGCCCGAAAGGCGCCCCCCTGCTCGGCCCCCCGGCCCTTCACCTGAGAGGGGGCGCGCCAGACTGCCCCGCCCGCGACACGCGCCTGCGCGCCCACGCCATCGAAGGGCCACCTCGGGGACCTCCTTGACCACCTCCTCCCGAATGGCGCCCCACTCGAGCCGACCGAAGCAGTTCTCCGCATGCACCAGCATTTTCGGGAACGCGCGCGGCAGTTCGCCATCGCCGCGAGGTCAGCATGCGAGATGCCGTCTGCGCCACCGCCCGCGCCGACGCCCCACCGCCGCGCGCCCAGCACAGCCGCGTCGACGCCCCAGCGGGCGGCCGCCAGGACGCGCTTGCTGACGACCATCTTGAAGAGTTCGCCCATCTGAATGTGCCGGAGGAGCTCGCCCATCTGGATCCGGAAAGGCCCTGGCTCGGGACCTGCCCCGCCGCCCAGCGCCGGCAACCGCCCTCGGGCCGCGGCCCCATTCGCCGCCACCTCGCCGCGCTGACTGCCAACGCCAGGGGGCCCCACCGCCGCCTCAACCGGGTCGATCGAGGTCGCGGGCCTCGTCCGTCTGGCCAGCCCCCCCCCGCAAGGCGCCGAAGTGCCACGGCCACACAGCGTCGGGGTCTTCGTCGCGCTCGTCGGCCCCCTTCTCCATGGAAACAGAAGCAGCGCTCAAGACCAACACGCATCGGCGGGAAACATGCCTCTGGCGGCCCGCGCCGTAAGAAACCCCAGCACCCAGTAGAGGCGTCTGCGAACTCCCAGGCGGCGGGTTCGCACGCTCTTCCGGAGGTGCCCAGCGCGCTCACCGGTCGGCCTCGGGGCTGCCAGCGCCGGGAATGTAGGGACAGGTATCGTCGGGATCTGGCCCTCGCCCCTCTGGGCCGCGCGGCGCTTGTACATGGAGGCGTCGGCGGCCCCGCGGCTGCGGTTCGCCAAAGCGAAAGCATGTTCCGCTTCCTGCTCCTCGTCCGAGGGCCGCGGCCTCTTGGACCGAGGGATGAGCGCACTCGCCCATGACGCCTTGTCCTCCGGGGTCGCCTCGACGCGCCCTTTGATCGAGAAGGCCATCATTGCCTTGCGGAAGCGGCCCTCTCTGGTGCACTTGCCTCCCCGGCGCCCCTGGCGCCGCTCCTCCTCGCCATCGGCGGAGCGCATGCGTCGCCCTGGTGCGGACCTCCCCGCATCGGCTCGGGCGCCGGCAGAACTGGGCTTAGCGGGGCTGGGTTTAATGATGCGCACTGGGGGGCGGCCGCCCCCGCCCCGCCCCACTAACCAGAACTGCCGTCACCCCCAAAAAACGCCCAGCTACGGCAGACTGAGCTGAGTGATTCTGGCTAATTAAGGGGGCCTGGGGCCCCGCTACTGACCGGGCCCCCTTGCCTGGGACCCTGGCAGTACCCGATCTGCAGCACGCGCCCGCTCGACCCTCTCCACGAGCTCATCTATGCGCCCCTGCCCCCAGAACTGGAGACGGGTCCGGATCTCCTCCACCTCGTCTTCAGGCCCAACCCACGCGAAGAGCAGGCGATCACGGCGCCGGGCCAGTTGGGACCAGTGTTCGCCGCTGCTGGCAGCGATGCCCTCCAGGCGCTCCGCCCAAGACGCTGCGAAACGCGCGAGCAGGCAAGAGGCACGCGTTCGACCGTGCCATGGACCCCACGGCCGCTGCACGCGGAGCTGGACTGTTGGCAGCAGCGCCTTGGTTCAGCCCAGGGCGGGGCGCCACCGCCGCCGCAGCACCGCGCGGGTTGGGGTCAAGTCCGGGCGGCGGCGTCAGGAGGCGCCCTCCCTCCGGCGTGATTGCCAGGTACTGGGGGGCGCGGCTGTCATCCGTTCCCGCCTCGTCGCCGCTGGCGTCGCCCGCCACAGCCTGCGGTGCCAGGAAGCTCGTTCGGTCGACGATGGCGTCGCCTACGACTGGCGCGCGAATGGGGGCGTTAAGCCGCGTTGCTGGCACTGCCGCGACGAGCCCGCCCGTAACGCACCGCATCTTGTGCACACCCTCTTGTTGTGGAAGTGGAGCTGGCGCACGCGCATCTCCCCCAAGCGTTCGCCCGGGTGCATTGGCCGCCAGGTGCTGCAGCAGCCCCTTGCTGCACTTGGATGTGAAGCACCCAGCAGGGCACCATAGGCACGCCAGCATCTGCGGCGGCCGGGCTGGCGGGCCAGCGTTGCTGGCAGAGCACTCCCTGGGAGGGGCCTCGGCCGGGGGGCTCGCCGAGCCCTAGCCCCGCCCTCTCCTGGCGGCGGTCCGCCTGCTCCTGGGGCTGGCGCCGGCGCAGCTCGCGTTTCCCGGCCCACGCTGGCCGCAGGCGGGGGCGGCGGTGGCAACTCGTCGATTCGTGCGCGGACTCGTCGCCGCAGCTCTGCGAGAAGAGTCCCCGCGTCCTGCTCCAGGAAAGCGCTGGGGTCCGAGAGCACCTCCTCGAGACGGACGACGAGCCCCGCGGCGTCAGCGTTGGCGGCCGGGCCGCTGGCAGCACAGCACCACCTGCGCCGGCGTCTAGTGTTTCGCGTGGCTCGGCCCCCTCGGTGAGGTTGCGCCGAAACCGCCCACGCGGGCGCCTGTCCGCAACGAGATCGATGAAGGCGCCCCGAACCTACAGCGGGCCTGCGTCCCCGTACGGCCTCCCCCCGTGCGGGTTGGGGCTCACGCTGGGGGCCGAAGCCAGCAGGCGTGTCCCCCGGGGCCCTCTGCAGCGCCCCGCGCCCCCCTCCCCGGCTGAGGCTCCCATCCTGCCCGTGCGCGGCCGCGCCGGACAGCGCCGTCTCTGCCGCAGCCGCAGAAGCAGCATCAGTGCCGGGTTGGAGAGCACGCTGCGCCCAGTGCTCGCGCTGCCGCGCCATCCACGCCGTGCGCCAGGCAAATGCGACACCGCATCGCCCGTAACGCGCCTCAGCGGCGGCGGCGGGCCATCAGGCGCGCCCGAGGGAGGGAAGAGGGGAGAGGCGCAGCGGAGAAGAGGGAGAGCGGCCGCGGGGGGGGGGTCCCGGAGTACCTCGGCTAGCCTTGAGCGAGTACCTTGCAGCATGTTGCACGAGCGCGCGGGGTAGTGTGCAGATGTGCACAGAGGTGTGCACAAGTATGTACAAGCGTGCACGTGTGCGCAAGAGCTTGCAGGAGAAAGCCAGAGTCTGCAGGTTTGCGCAGGCGCCACGAGAAGTTCTTGTTGTGTAGTCAGCCGCGACGTGGGATACGAAGCGTCGGACAGTCCCTCCTCCTCATCCTCATCCTGCTCACCCTTTCTGTTGAGAGGGTTCCGACTTAGCAAGGCTGCACCTCCTTCCTCATCACCTCCCCTCATGAACCACTAACGGGATCGGCAGATCCATCCACCAAGTTGTCCTGTTCTCCCCTCCCCTTCCCCTCGTCCCACCCCCTCCGAGGGGCTCCCCTGTCCTCTCTGCCCTTTCTCCCTTTCCGTCCCCCTCCCCCCTCTTCTCCTCGTCCTCCTCACCCTCCTTCCTCGACGTCCTCCCCCCTCCCCTTCCTCCCCTCTCGTCCTCACCCTTCTGGGGCGCTCGTCCCCTCCCCAAGTGGAGCAGCACACAAAAAGCTGAAAACACACACGCGGCTGGATCTACGCGCACGACATTGGGGGGGGAGGGGCTTGAAGGATGCACGTGCGGAAGGACGGCGGGCTTGGCCATCCCAGAGCCGAGCGCTGACGCAGCGCTTGAATAAAATCGCATGAAAATCAAAGAATTCCAGAGCATCTAATTCTACACCATACAGCACCATCTGCTTTTTTACTGTGTGGCCAGCACCAGGAAGAGCGGGATTGATTACCTGCCTTGCGTGCAGTACACACATATGTAGGGGTCACCCACCAAGACATTATTACCCAGAACTCCTCGGTACAAGAGAGACGAGAAGACATCCCAGGACGACCCGGAAGAGCCCCAACACGGTCACGAGACCGTCCAACAGAAATTCCGAGGCCCCCTCGTGACGCCCCAAGAAGGCGCAAGAAAACCTCGGCGGCCACCTTAGGAGCAGCAGCACGGCGGCACGGCGGCGGGACTGGCCGCAGTCATCACGATAGCAGTATGCTCGAAGCCACGGGCAGAAAAGCTCGTCGTCGTCATATCTGGGACCTGTACCTTCGGACCAGGCGGAGTCACACTCAGCGCAGCCCTTGCGGCTGCGCTGTTTCCATAGCTGGCCATCACAATCACAGATGTACCACTTGTCGTCAACTTGAGACGTACAGCATTGGAGTGGCACGGGCCCATGAAGTACTTGTCGCCGATCATGTCGGCGGGGACGTTACCTAGCACATAGGTACGGTCTGCAAACTGCTTGCTGTCAGCTCTCAGTGTCTGCCAGCTGCCCGGGAAGGCTCCCGAAGTCACTGTAAGCACGGGGGATGCGTCGCCCTTCACCTTGGCCCGCCCGAAGCCGGGGACGATACCGATGGAAACGACACCGGACAGCGACCGCTGTTACGCAAACGACGACCACTCTTAAACTCAAAACCATCGCTGCGAAACCGACAGCAACATGTACCCAAAACGAGCAGCAAGCTGTCTCAGTCGGGTTAGACGAAAGGAGGGGGTACGTAAAGGAGGAATTAGCGAATCAGCTCACGCGGCTGATTCTCCGGCGCCTCCCAACGCTGGAGGCGCCAAAATGAGCATGCACACACACCTATATAAATATATATATATACAAGACTGCAACGGCGCTTCGCGCCATGCACCTTGTTCCTTGAAGTTTGGTATGCAGGCGGAATAGCAGGAAGGTCAAGCCGACAACTTAGCGATAACGCATTGTTGCCTGTTCTGGCATCGCCGCTATGATAATGTTTTTCGTTATCCTTCCTCCATGCTTCCTTTTCCTCATGTTCGCCATACCCTGCGCATTCTCCCCATCCTCCTCAGCTCTTTTTTGCGGAGGCTCCTCCTGGGAGTGCCTCTGGGGGCCTCACAAAAGTTGTTTCAGGCTTTCTTAAGGCCTTCTGGAAGCCTCCTGGGCGTATTCTGGGGGCCTCTGGGGGCACCCTGCCTCCAACCGCGGTCTCCCTGAACGACCAGGTCACGATTTGGAATGCTTCGGAGGGCGTCTTGGGACCATCTTGGGCCGCCATGGAGCTCTCTGAGAGCCATCTTGGACCCGTGTTATGCCGTTTGGGGGCTCTCGTGGCAGCCTGAAAGCCCTTTCGGATGATTGTGGGGCGATTTGGGAGCCTCCCAGGCGGCTTCGGACACCCAGAAGACCGCCGTGTTGGAGCGTCAGGAAGCAGAAAAAAGGAGAACCCCAAAATTCACCAAACACCAACAGAAAATCCATGATTTGTGCCTCTTGTGGCCTTCTTGGGAGTGCTCTTGGAGGCCTCTTTGGGGCCGTCCTGGAGGCCTCTTGGGCCATCCTGAGGTCACGTCGGTCACTCTTGAAGCGCTCTTGTGCTGTCTTGGGGGTCTCTGAGACGTTTCCGATGACCCCCCTGATCGCCCTAGGTGTGCTGGGAAGGCTTGGCAAAACGCCCTGCGAGGACCGGGGGGGGCGCTTCGAGGCCCCTCAGGAGGGTCCCAAAGCCCCAGATCGCGGAAGTCCGGTTTTGGGGCGGGGGGGTGGGGGATTTTCCCCCGTCCGGGCTTATAAAAAATACAGGAAGAGGAGTGCTTATATATATATATATATATATATATATATACATATATACATATATATATATGTATATATAAATATAGATATATATATATATATACATATATATATATATACATATACATATATGTACCAAGACTGAAGGCCCCGCTCGTGCCGTCCCCGCTCGTGCCGTCCCCGGTTCGGCCCCTCTTGATCACCACGATGGTGAATTCCAGGTCCTGCGCCGTGGAGATTGTGAACTCGCTCGCCCCGGCGCCGACCCGCCGGCCCTCCTCCAGGAGGACGGCAGGCGGCGCCGACTCCGCGGCGGACCTCGCGAGGGCGGAGGAACGCATGAGCGACGAGGGCCGCAGGAGGGCAGAACCTCGCAGCACCGCATCGCGCCATCGAATCGACGAAGGGCGCACGCGAGACCAGGGCGCAGCGGGGCCACGAGATCGGGCCGAGGCGGGCCCGCCGCGCCAGGGCGCGCGGCGGCGCCGCGCAGGCGTCGGGGGGCGCATGGGATCGCCGGGAGGTCGGCATCGGATGGCATCGGGCCTGCCGGAGCTGGCAATCGATGCCGGGTCGGATGGATCGGCTCGGCACTGGACTCCAGTAGAGGGCAGAAACTCCACCCCCATAAGTGTCACCCCGGCACGAGAAGCCGTCCCGTAAACGCACCCACAGAAGGAATCGAACAGGGCAGGGCTGTTTAGCAAACGCCCAGGGCCGTTTAGCAAACGCCAATCATTGGGTGCGGGTGGTGTTTCCTCCCTTGATCCAGAGAGGCGGCGGCAGAACCGCGGGTCGGCGGAGTTCTGGCGAGGCCAGCGAAAAACGGCCCGCGGAAAGAATGCTGGCAGGCCCCCCCCCAAAAAAAACGACGGGGCCCAAGCTGAGGATTTCGGCGACAGCACATCATTGAGCGGTGTGGAAGCCTCTCCCCGAACACAGGCCCCCCCCCCCCTGGAGCAGCAGCAGCAGGATCAGGAGCGGGCGCGAGAGCGGGAGGACGAAGGCGAAAACTCGGACGGGGAAAGAGGCGACGGGGAGGGGAAAAGCGAGCGGAAGGATGATGGAGAAAGCAGAACGAAAGGAGGAAGGGGCGCAAAAAAAGTTGGGGGACCTATTCCCAGGGTTTCCTGCAGGACGGCGTCCAAAGAGAGAGGGAGGGGAAGGACAAGCAGCAGCAGCAGCAGCAGCAGCAGCAGCAGCAGCAGCAGCAGCAGCAGCAGCAGCAGCGGGAGGGGAAGAGATGGTGTGCGAGCGCGACAGCGTCGCACGTGGGCCGCGCAGCCAGCCTAATTAGTCTGAGGAAGGGGGAGGCAGCGGTCTGTCAGACCCCCACTGCGCACAGTGGTCGCACGCCCGATTCCTCAGGCAGGTTCAGCAAGGGTATGCCAACGTACCCCGCCTTCGGCAGGCCTTGCACCGTGCGCGCGGAATTCCAAACAACAAAAAAAGTCAAACCGAAACTGCTACGTCGGGCACACTTGAACACGAACGCAACAAGCAAATGATAACAATCACGAACTGCGAAGGCTGCTACGCCGGGCATCGCGTAGGCGTACACGAACGCAACAGGCAACAGTACTCGAAAGTGGGTTTCACGGTGACCGCTGGCGCCGACGGGAATTCTGTCTTGACCATCTCGTACGACGGGCTGGCGCCGACGGGAATGCTGGCGCCGACGGGAATGCTGCAGCGCGCTGTCAGCAAAAGGGCGCAGGGTAAGGGCGCAAGGCTCGTCTGGATCGAAAAGAATGGGACGCCTAGCAAACACCTATGTAAGGGCAGCGTCGATACAAGCACAGGTTTTTTGAACCCACATCACGCACGTGATGTGGCTGGGTGGGTGGGTGGATTCGCCGGCACAGAACGTAACACAGTTGAGCCCGGCCGCTCGAAGGGTTTTTCTCGAGAGCACTGCCCCTGCTGTTATTGTCGGTACTGGCGTAACGAAAGGGCCTAACAACTGCGATCGCCCCAAGGCGCGTTGACACCGCAACGCACGCCCGTTCTGACCACACATTCAGATGCAGCAACCTACGCATGCGCCACATCGCCTGTGTACATCGTAGTACATGGGTGCATGGCAGTGCTCCTGTGCACCACAGCTTCTGCGCACACAACTCTAAACGCGTTCACCGCAACGCCCTTGCACAACACAGCTACGGCCCTGTGTACAACACGATCCGCGCGCACGCCACAACAGCCGCGCCCAGCGCGGCGAATGGCGCCTGCGTGCACCACGCTGCACATGTACACCGCAGAACCCATGTACACTTCGCGCATCCCGACGAGCTCCATGAACCGAAATCGTGTTCGCGGGGCGAACGTATCAAATTGAATGTGCAAGCTGCTTTGCCGCCTGGAGACCACGATGGCACAATAGCAAGCTGTTCGAGCTGCGTGCGGCCGCGGCGACGAAGATTCCTCCACAAGGGGGGGACCCTTGGAGCCTCGATCTCACTTGCGCCGCGGTTTCGTCCGAGGGGACCCAAGCCCAAGACGCACCCAAAAGGGTTCCGACGCGGGCCATAACGGCCACAAGACGAACTAGAAAACACCCAAAACTGCCCAAACGGCTCCCAAGAGGGGGAGCACCAACCGTCAGTTCGAGCCTTCCGCCCCAAAACGCCCCCAGGAGACCCCAAGAGACGACTAACTAACTCCTTAACAGGTCCAAGATGTACCCAAGAACGCGCCCAGGAGGGCCCCAAATGGCTCAAATCCCCCCGTTCCCCTTATTGGCCCCCGCATCTGCCTGTCGTGTTCCTCGTCCTCTTCGTTTTCGTCCTCGCCCTCGCCCTCGCCCTCGTCCTTCTCCTCCTCCTCCTCCTCCTCGTCCTCCTGCTCCCCCGTCCTCCTCCAGGTTAGGCCTCGGCCGTTCGCGGACGTCGTCCTCGACAGCCTGGTCGGTGACCTGGCAATCGTGGACGAGGCTGCGGACGGGTGGTAGGCCCCTGGCTGCGCCTGCTGGCACTCCCCTTTGGGGAGGTGTTCGGGCCCTTTATCTCACGGTCGGGCTTGCGCCCGAGCCGCCTAGCTGTGCCTGCACGCTTGCCGCCGCGCCTGATGAAAACTCCTCCTCCTCCTCTTCCTCCTCCTCCTCCTCCTCCTCCTGCTCCTGCTCCTCCTCCTCCTGCTCCTGCTCCTGCTCCTCCTCCTCCTCCTCCTCCTCCTCCTCCTCGTCCTCCTCCCGTTCCTCGTCTTCCTGCTCCTACTCCTGTGCCTGCTCTTGTTCCTGCTCCTGCTCCTGTTCGTGCTCGTGCTCCTGCTCCTGCTCCTGCTCCTGCTCCTCCTCCTCCTCCTCCTCCTCCTCCTCCTCCTCCTCCTCCTCCTCCGCCTCCTCCTCCTCCTCCTCCTCCTCCTCCTCGTCTTCCTCTTCCTCCTCCTTCCCACCCCCCATCGTCCTAGTGCCCAAGGTCGGCGGAACCAGCTGGAATGTTGTCCAAATGAAGCGGATACTGCAGCTTCGGCCTCCTCTGCCTTTCTCCTGCGCGACGGCATGGCGGGCGCAAGGGAAGATGGATTTCTCGTTCCGCCGCGACGCGGCGTCGAGGACGCAGGCCCAAGGGCGCAGCAGCGCCAAACCATTATTCAGAAACGGCCGAGCCTTGAACCCGAATGGCCACAGACGGCGGGCCAAGAAAAAGATACACATTCGTGCTGGCACACGGGAGCTTTCGCAGACGTGGACCCCCAGAAGTCTGGACCCCTTCCTGGCTTGTCATCTCGAGCCGTTGTTTGACGGTCCTGAGGCCCGGTGAGGGCCCCCAGAAGCCCAAAACGTCAAAAAATCATCCGTCGCAGATTCTTCACGACGCGAGGGCGGCTGGGGACGATGGCCGGCGGCGGCGAACCCGGGGGCCGACCCGGCTCGCACGACGCCGTGCGGCCTGACCTCCGCGGAGGCGGGGAAAGCCCGATGCCCACCTGGGGGGCGCGGCCGCGCCCAGAGGCAGGCGGGAGGCGTCGCCGCCGCCGCCGTCGGCGCTCGTCGCCAGTGGTCGCCAGGGTCACCGCCCTCCTCTCGCTGCGGAGTGCTCACGACGGAGGGCCGATCCTCTGGGTCGAGGGTCGAGGTTCGAGGGCGAGGCTCGCTTTCCTGGGCGTTGCTGGTCTTCCTGCCGCGCCCTGAGGGCCACGGCCGCATCGCCGCCGGCGCCTGTCGCGTACGGTCGTCGCTCTTCTGGCAACGGCGGGCCTCGGCCACGAACAGGCCGTCCGACGCTGATCCGAGGAGTGGCCACAGCTCTCCGACACAGGTCTCGGGGAACGGCCCGAAATCCTGCCCTCTCGAGCCCAAGATGATCCTTCCTGCAACGCCTCGACTGCAACAGAGGACGAAAAAGCTGCATAAATGAAGGGGCCCTGGGACACACAAAAAGAAAGACAAACAAATAACAGGATTCGCCATATTTTCTCATACTTCAGGGGTTGTTGTCTTCCCCCCACTTCCCATATTTTCCCGTATTTTCGGGGGAATCAACGATTAATTGTGTCTGCGTTTTTTCCTACTGGATAAAAAAAAACTGCCAGAGGTCCGCGCGGGGTTCTTGGATCTGCGCTGAGCCCCCCTCCCTGGCGCGCGGAATCGGGCATCTGTGAAAGCTGGCGGGCTTGGTATCGAGCGCCGCGGCCGTTTCAGAGCGCTCTGAAACGCTCTGAGAGCGTTCTGGAGCGCTCCTGGAGGCGATCTATCCTTGTCCTGGGAGTGCCCGAGTGAGACCCTCGGGCGTCCTAGCTCGCTAGGGTACCCTCGGGGGACAGCCAACGAGCATGGGCAGGGATGGACCGAGCTGGCAAGAATGCGAGGGCAGAGTGGATGAGATGCCGCACACGGCGGGGCTTACGCCGTGGTAACGTCGGCTCTGCTCTCTGACACCGCGTGGGTCATTGCAAAAGTCGGAACAGATCCTTCGACATGGGCCGATTGGGCGTTCAATCTTGAACGCCCGTGCTGGAGTTCACTATCGCGGTTTAGCTTCTGCGGTCCCCTCTTCGATCTGACGTCGTACTTCCTGCCGCGAGGAGACGTCGAGAGCGGTGGTCCGCGCACTCAGAAAGCAGAAATGATGTCACGGTGCAAGGGGGTGCACCATTCCCTGGGGCCCGACATTCAGCGGGCGAGTTGGCAAACCAAAATCCGCCTCGGCTCTGCACCAAGAGGGGCAACTTGTGAGCTCGCGCGCATGGGAGCGTCTTGGAGAGGACCCAGAGAAAACGCTTCTTAAAGAATGAACCAGAAATCCGCCCACCCTGTCTGCTCGTGTGACACGTATTTCCGTTTGAGTCGTCGTCGTCGCCGTCCCCGCTCCCCCCTTTCCCTGGGCCCTCCTCAAGCGATCCAGCCAGACGGAAATCAAACACCGTCGATTGATTCGAAGGAAAGCCCCTTCCCTTGGATCCCGTCCCTGGCGGAGAAGCAGAGGGGGGGTACTGGGAGAGTCCCGGAGAGGGTATAGCCGGGGGGGTTCCCGTGTGGGGTCCCCGGGGTCGCGACCTCCCCGCCACCGGGCGGTCCCCCGTGGACAAGAGGGACATGGGGGCAGTCCCCTTGTGGACAGGGGGAACTCAGGACCCCTCCCTGTGGACAGTGAGACACCCCTTTCCTCCCGGACCACTACTCCAGGATGCACCCTCCACACTCTTATCTGCTGTTGCGGGGTGCTGCGTGATTGCCCACATGCCTCCAAGAGCCATCAGATCGGGTCCGAGGCAGCTCCAAGTGGCCACGGAGCTTCCCAAGAAGTCCCCCAAGAGGCCCTCCAACAAAGCCCAATAGGCTCCAAAGAGAGCCCCGAAAAGTGCTCCAGAGCGTGAGCCGCCGCCGCCGACGTCGTCTTCGTCCCCATCCAGGGTCGGCGGCACCGGCCGCAAGGCCTTCCCAATAGATTCCCAAGACCCCAAGACCGTGAGAAATGTAATCTGAGATGTGTTCGGCCAGCGAGCATCCTCGTCGTCATCCCTCAAGAGGGTCCCAAGACGTGGCAACAGGGTTCATTTGAGCATGGTTTTGGGTTCCCCAGATGGACGCACGGCGCCAGAACGCTTCTACGACAGCGCCCCCCGGAAGAGAAGCATCCAGGGCTTCCATAGGGTCGGCGGTACGGCGCAAGCCGGGACCGAGACAAGGACCAAGCATCGGACAGGGACAGGTCGGGGATCTCAGAGATCTGGCGGGTCTGGGGGATGCACCGGGCGGCGTGGCCGGCCCGGCCCCCCGCTCAGGAGTGAGAGCGTTCCAGAGGCTCCGGAGCGATTTCGCCTGGCCCAGGGCCTGCCCGATGCATCCGCAGGCCCAGACCACCGACGTCATGATTTTTTCATGGCGCGACCCCCAGAGGTCCGGACTGATTCGCCGGGACTGGTTTTTCATCCTGGTGAAATGTTTTCTGACGGTCCCGAGGGCCGGCAAGGGCCCCCAGAGGCGGAACACATACCTTCCGTCGTGATTTCTGCATGACTCGAGAAGGTCTGGGGGACCAGGACCGTGAGAAGTGTAGGCCGAGATGTGTGCGGCCAGCCGGCCTCGTCGTCGCCCTCGTCGTCGGGCCCTCCCGGGGCCATGCGGGCAGGCGCACTGCGCCTGCCCGGGCGCGGCAGCAGCAGGCAGGGGGCGCCCACCGAGCGTCGTGCCGCCCGTCTTCGGCAGGCTCATCAAGACAACGATGCTGGGGCCCCGGGGGGGGGGGCGGGGCAGGGAGGCGGGAGAGGAGAGGGCGCAGTCCCCCCTCCCGCCCTCCTGTCCTCCTCTCCTCCCTGTCTCCCTCCTCGGGGCAGCCCCCCTCCAACCCCTGACCTCAGCTCTGCACCCTCCCAGGTGTGTCGGCTGCGGCCGTCGCCAGTGCCACAGCGCGAACCCCACCGCTGGCAGGCATAACTAGCGACACGAGCTTGATCATACGCCCCCGGGGGAAAAGGGGGGATAGCAGCATCCTTTGGGCATTCACGTGCCAGCAGCGTGAGCGTCAGAGGGCGCAGGGAATACCACGCTGCACTGCCGAGTGGGCGGGGTGCATGACTGCGGCGGCCCAACAAGACATGGGGCCTCAATCAAGAGGGCCCGGAGACGGTCCAGGCGGTCCCACCGAGAGCGGGGAAGGAGGAGGAGGAGGAGGAGGAGGAGGAGGAGGAGGAGGAGGAGGAGAAAGGGGCGGGAGGAGCAGCAGCAGCGGGAGGAGGAGGAGAAAGGAGCACGAGGACGAGGGAGAAGAAGGGGAGCAGTCAAAACCCAAATGGCATCGATCGAGCACGTTGGCGCGGCGGAGCGCGCGACAAGCGGGGCCTCCCCACGCAGCGCTTGCACTTCTAGGGGTTCTGCCTCGACGAATTGCACGAG
>CAUYUJ010001925.1:271148-283648 GCA_963575745.1 Prorocentrum cordatum | reverse complement strand
CGTCCTCATCCTCGTTCCATCCCCCTCCAGGTGTATGAAAATGGATGCCTCCTCTCAGGCTGACGTGGTGCTGGCGTTGAGGCACAAGAACAAAAAACTCATCATCATTCCCCTCCTTCTCTTCATCCTCCTCGTCTCTCTATTCCACATCCTCCGTCCCGCCTCACTCTCCCCACCTCCTCCTCCCCCTCCCCCATCTGCATCCTCCTCCTCCTCATCCTCCTCCACCTCCTCCTCCACCTGCTCCCCTCGTCCTCCTCCTCTTCTTCCCCAGGCCTCCCACGTTGTCATGTCTGTTCACGGCACGGACACCCAAGAGGTCTGGACCCCCCCCTCCGCACGACCCGCTCTTCGTCCCGAGCTGTTCGTTGAGGGCCCCAGGGGCTGCTGCGGGCCCCTAAAAGACCGAAAATGCACAGAAACCTTCCGTCGTGACTCCGTCCCTGAGCGAGGTCGGGGAAAACACTCGCTCCTCGATCTTCGACCGAGGACGGCGAAGGGGAGATCCTCCTCACCCCCCCCAACACACACGCACAAACGCACGCACGCACACACAAACACACACACACACACACTCCTAGGGCAGGGTCCGATGTGGGCCTGACGCCGAGCCAATCCCTAGTCATGACAGCTATGTACATCATCCGTCCTCCCCCCGCGCTTCTCAAATGCGTCCACCGACCTCCCCCTCCCCTTCCCTTTCCTTACAGTCGGCCGTGAGTGGACAGGACACGCGAGAGGACACAAGACCCTTCCGAGGGCCACAGCGCCATGGGAGTGTAAGAAGGCACGTGTCGCGAGGCACAGGACACCGGGGTGCCCTTGAGCTGGCAGGGTCGACCTACTCATCCGGGCCGACCGTAGAGGCCTCCCGCAGCGGAGTCTGGCAACGACAGCCCAAGACCCAAGAACGCAACACTCACCCCGGGGCACACTGCGAGGCGGCCCTGGGGGCGCGTCGGGGCCCGAACGCATCGCCAAAACGAACCTTGGAGGCCTAGAAATTGGCACCAACACCAACACAAGGCGTTGCCTCCACAGGGGGAAGATGATCCTAGATTTCGGTGCTGGTGGTAATATTTCGGTCACCTTGGCAGCCAGAATATTACCACCATCACCGAGATTGGGATCGTCTTCCCTCGGTGGAGGCACACCGCCGAACTTGGTGTTGGTGTCAACCTCTAGGCCTGCGAGAACCAGGGCAGTCCGCGCACCAAACGGGCTTGGCAGGCGAATTGATTTTACCGCGGCAGCGCTTGCGAAACAAACAACCACCTGAGCGGGCGCCGCAAATAAAGCGTTCGCCCACGGTCCGCCTCATGCGCCAAGGTGCTGGGGCGCCGACAGCGGACGGGCCAGGGGCGAGAGCAACTGCGCCGCGGCCGATGGGTGGGAAGGGCGGGGCAGGGCGCATGAGGAGGCGTCAGAGAAAAGTGTGCGAAGGGGTCATCTCTCGATCCATCATGGGCCGTCCTGCTCATGTGTCCAAGGTGACGAGCCAATGTTCGCAAAGGCTTGCGCCTCTGAGACATTCCCGCGCCCATGCCGCGCCCCCCCGCGCCCGTACCTTGGCCTTCGCACCCAGGCCCCTCCCCCGCCTCGTTCTGCCAACCGCAGGGCCCTCCGCCCAGGGCACCTCCCCGCGCACGCCTCAACTTTCCGCGATTGCTCCCCCGAGCCCAAACCTGCTGACCCAGCAACGCGCTTGCGAGTGTGATCGAGAAGGCAGCGCGATGTGTCGCCGCCGTGCACTTCCTCATATCCGCGCGGCCCTGGCCGTCTCCCAAGATTCGGGGCAACGTGCTCGCGAGCCAGATTCTCGCGCATACCCTGCGCCAAGTTCGTGACAAAGTGCGCGAGCCCCGATCCAACGAATTGAGTCTCGATGAGGCTTACGCGTGTAAAGCAAGTTGGGGCGTCTGCGCGGACACAAGCGGGGAAACACGTGTGCCTTACTGTTGAGGGGCGTGTAAGATTTCTGGGGTGGATGTTCTGTTTTGTGTCTGATGGTTTGGGGGTGGCTGTCAATCCATGTAGAATAGACTTTGATGTTGTGTGTGCGCTTTGGCTCTCTGGTCGGGATCTGTATATCGCCCGATCGATGTTGGGACTAGCTGGGAATGAGTTCAGGGCGATTCCTATGCAGTTCACAATCTGGATGAGGGTAGTTGTGTTGGTGGAGTGGTGTGAGGTGTTAGTCTGGTGGTGTCGTATTGGGTTAGTCTTGCCGATGTTTGTGTTGGGTGGTTATGTTTATGCTGTTTAGGGGTCAGGTTGGTGCCATTGTTGGCAATTCAGATAAATATGAGGCTTTCCCTTTGCAGGCTGAAACTATTGGGGGAATTAGCAAAGCGTGCGTCAGCCCCATTGAGCACACTGGGAGCACCAGCAGCTCAGCAGAATCATGCAGAATTCAACGCGACAACAAAACATGAGTGGAACTCACGCACGTTGCACTCGTCAGGTTCATGGGCGTTTCCGTTGCAGCTTGCCGCACACAGATGCTAGCAGAAAGCGGCGCATCAGCAAATCAAACACTTGACGCGAAGATCATGCGATTTGGCACGGCTACCATGGCGGGAGTCGGGGACCCCCCGAATGGCCCCAGCATGATAAATGCGAGATAGGCGCCCTTCGAGGATTCCACACTTCCCAAATGGGGCAGAAGAAGATGGGGCAGCCGATGCATCGCCGGTGCACCGGCGACGTCGCGACAGAGAGCATCAGACTCCGGATCGCGCCGCATCCTTCTGCCACATCTCATTTGGCCCCATCGGGGGGGTCTGGATTCTTCTTTGACTAATCGTCCTCACCTCCTGACCGACTTCCCTCCTCCTCCTCCTCCTCGTCCTCAGTTTGCTCTCCCCAGCCTTCTCTTCATCCTCAATCCATCCTCACCCTCCCACACCCTCTATTGCTCTTCCTCAATCCGCCTTGCTATCCTCCGTCCTCGCTACTCCTCCTCACACCAACCTCTTCATCCTCATCGTCCTCCTCATCCCACTCCAGCCCCCCCATCCAAATGTTCCCCCCGCACCCGTCCTCTTCCAGCTCCTGCTGCTGCTGCTGCCCCTCCTCCTTCACCCCCTCGGCGCCCTCCTCGGCGCCCTCCCCGACGCCATCCTTCTTCACCCCCTCGGCGCCCTCCTTCCGATCCTTCAACTCCTCCCTCCCCGTCCCCCTCTGCTCCTCCTCCTCCTCCTCCTCCCCCTCCTCCTCCTCCTCCTCTTCCTCCTCCTCCTCCTCCCCCTCCTCCTCCTCCTCCCCCTCCTCCTCCTCCTCCTCCTCATCCTCCTCCTCCGTAACCATTTTGACTCAAGCCGTGTTCCCCGCTTTCTCCGCAGCCTTTTCGCCCATGGTCGGCGGCGGCTCGGCGGCGGCGGCGGCTCGGCGGCGGCGGCGGCAGGAACGCCTTGGTTGGCTGCAGGGGGCTACCCGAGTGCGCGGCGGCCCAGCGCTTTGCGTGCCGCCGACATCGTCGCCCTCGGCCCGACGGCGGCTCGACGCGCTGCTCATCGGCGCCTTCGGGACGCTCTCGGTGCTGCGCTGCGCGCCCGTGCTTGCGTCGGAAAGCCAGGCTCCTGGGGCAAGACAGGGAGCTGGCGGCGAGGCCCGCGCTGAAGCTCCTGTCGGCCGGCGCGGCAGTGCCAGGAGCCACACGCAGGAGGCGTAACGCGGCCTGGCATGCGGCTCTCGCGCCAACCAGTGGATTCGCCGCAGCCGCGGGCGATGGGATAGCCTGGGCAACAGCTGGCCCACGGCTTGGCGCCTGCGCTGCTGCCCGCTCGAGGCTGGGGTTGCGCGGCCAGGCCCGTGCTGGGCGAGGAGGTGGCGCAGGTCGTCTCAGGCGGCGGTGGGCAGCTCGTAGAGCCGAACACGATTCCCGAGGTCCCGAAGGGCCTGGACGTGGGGGGCATCGAGGCGGACCTGCTTGCGCGGGCAGCGGTGCAGACGCTGGACGAGGAAGTGCCTGGCGCCAGGAGTTTGGCAGGTGGACAGGCATGCCGAAGTGGAGGCCTTCGTGGAGGGCCTGGCATCGGGGTGGCGGCTGGCGGAGCAGGCAGCGGCCGCGGAATTGTTCGTGGCGCCGCCGGAGGCGAAGGCCGTGCTCGCGCCGATCGGCATTCCCGATATTCCTGCTTGTTGGGGTGCGCTGGGGTGCCCAGTCCAAGTCCGCGCTGCCCTTCGCAGTCCCCTCGGATCAGATCATCTACCTGTTTTTCCTGGTGCTGCGGCCGTATGTGCTGTCGACCTGGAGCCTTTCGCTGGTGTGCTCGATGATGAGGATGGTCTCTTTCCTTGTGTCCGACTTCATCAAGATCCTGAGTTGGCCACGCAGGACGAGCTCTTGGTATGGTGCAGCCTCTTTTCGATGGGCACTTCTGGGATCCCGTGGTCGTGCCGTTGGGTCCATCCTGCGTGGCGTGCGGCCTCGTGGTGCATTACCTGCGCGCCGGGAGATTGGCACTGGTGGGGGTTTGCGACGGGCTGATATTGATTGTGATCAGGTTATGCGACTTTGTCCTGAGAGTGTTCGTAATGGCCGTGTGTTTACTAGTATTGTTAGTGATAACTATTGTTATTCGCACTAGTATGTTTATTGATATTCGCAGTCGTATTAGTATGCTTCTTAGTGTGATTAGTAGTAGTGTTAGTGTGCTTAGTATTAGTGTGAACAAAGTTATTAGTAGTAATCAAATGATTACGCTTCTTCTTATTATTGTGCTTCTTCTTTTTATTAATGTTGTTATTATTCACGGCAGGTCCAGGCCCTGGCCAGCCTTGCCAGCTGGTCAGGAGTATATCGGGCAGCTGCCCGTTGATGTCAAAAAAAACTCCTCCTCATCCTCCTCCTCATCATCATCACTTTGCGGTAAGCAGACCTTGAGGAAAAACTGTGGCGTTCTCCCTGCTCCTCCTCCTCCATTTCCTCCTCCTCCTCCTCCTCGTCCTCCTCCTTTCCCTCCTGCAACTTTTCCCTCGTTCTGTTCCTCCTCACCCGACACTCCGGACCGCGCGCGCGCGCCGGGGACGCGGCGGGCCGCGGATGAAAACACCCCGGGACGGAGTGCGGTTTCTTCTGGATGTGGCTTGAGCCTAACGGCCCTGGCGCCCGCGCGCGGTGGCGAGCAAGACAAGGAGGCCTGGACGGGGGGGGAGGGGGAACCCCAGCCAGGCAAAGGGTGCGGCCTAACCCCAGACATGCTCGCATCGCGAAATGAAACCAGCGCGACCCAGATTAATCAGAAGAAAGCCACCCACTGCATGGGCGCAGTGTTTGGCATTGTTTGGCAATGCCGGGCGGTGCTTGGCATTGCTTGGAATTGTTTGGCATTCCTTGGTATTACTGGACATTGCTTGGCATTGTTTGTCATTGCTTGGCATTGCTTGGCATTGCTGGGAATTGTTGGACCTTGCTTGGCATTGTTTACCACTGCTTGGCATTGAATGGGCTTGCTTGGCATTGCTTGGCATTGCTTGGCATTGCTTGGCATTGCTTGGCATTGCTTGGCGTTGCTTGACGTTGCTTGGCATTGTTTGGCATTGCTTGGCATTGATTGGTATTCCTTTTTTATTCCCCTATCAAGAAGCCACTCAATAGGTCCCAGACGGCACGGCACAAAGCGGTCGTGCCTCGACACAAGTAGTTCAAACCCGGGCAACGATAGAGAGGCAGGACACCTCAAGCAGACCCACCAACTCTTTCACGCCGAAAGCATGCGAGTAAAGCGAGAAAACACAACAACGCTCCAAAAAAACGTCGACCACAAGGAGTATCAGGCACCCGCGCGAGCAGAGCTTCGGTGAAAACCACGCGAATCGCGCTGGACACCGGCCTGCAAATTGTAGGCCCTCAAAGAAAACAGCCTCGAACGAAGCTCGAGGGAAACCAAGAAGCGTCGGCGGCGCCAGCTGGCACTGTTGCTGGGCCGAACGAACACCGCGAGAACGAAGCGCACCGCCGAGCGGGATCTCCACCCTGGGCAAGGAACTTGTGGCGGCGAGAGACAGGCGAGCCTAAAAATTCTCGGTGGGCGCACTCTGGCCCCCCTACGTCGGGCAGAGCGAAGGGAGAGAAAGGCATCAACACAGGTAGCAAAGAGAGCATTAGCAGCAAGAGAGGCTGGAGTGAGAACGAAGCAGGGGGAGAGCCAGGGAACACCCTCAGGGAATGAAGGAGACGATGGTAGAAAAGGGCCAAGCCACTGAGCAAGAGATCGTAAAACCTAGAGACAGAGGCATAGTGAATGACGTCGCCGACGTCAGTCCCGCCAAACGAGCGTGGAATCTGGCAGACGTGTATGCGCGACGATCGATGACCCTCAGGGGCCTGACCAGGAAGTAAGGTTGACTTTTCTGAGCCACAGGGTAAGAGTTGAGCCAACAGCGACCAATCATAGTCTGCGACGCCGACGGGAACCATGCGCGAAGACGCTTGAGGAGGATCTCCCGGGGGCCTGCCTCACGAGCCTGAAGGGGCCAGACTGGACTTTCTCGTCATTGACACGGGGCCCACGCGGGGAAGCGAAGTACAAGCTGTGGAATCGACGCATGCAGAACAAGAAAGAGGATTGCTACCAACCAGAGATCCCCTTACCCACGACACATCCATCATCTTCCCGAACATCGTCTAAGTGAGCGATCGCAGCGGCAAAGCGTTCATGCTTTCAATATGTAACAAAAATACGTCGCTGTTGCTCGCACCTGCACGTCAGGAAATTCAAACGGCAAATGCAGGCCGGCAAGGTGGGCGCACAAAGCGCAGGAGAAACCATTCGCTGGACCAGCCGTGAGAAGCACAACCGATTCGCGGATAGGCATGACAAACACGCTCATAAGCCGCATGCAACTGCAGGACGAAAGAGTCGCACGTGACCTCAAACGCGAGAATAGATCACGTCAGCCCCAGTCCGATGGCGCGCGCACGCAGCGCCCGACGGCGGACCTTGTCGCGGGCCTCCCACCACGCGCGGAGCTCGGCCCCGCGGCCAATATGCACCCCAAGATTCTCACAGTTTCCAAGACCTGAATCCACTTCGGAGGACCGCGGAGCGCCCGAGTCGAGCCCCAGAGAAGAATGACGTCTGGGAGCCCACAACGCAGAGCCGACGCGTGCCAGAGTTCAAGAGAAGGCCAGCCGAAGTTTCGAAACGACCAGTCGAAACAACGATGGGGCCGAGGGAAACGGCAACGTCAAAGAGCCTGAAACAGAAGTCGCCGGCAGAAGGTCCTGTAAGTGACTGCGCGCATACACATGAGCCACCGAAAGACAGGTCAGCTGCAAAAACAATTCGCCGCGCGCCTCTCAAGCAACCCTGCTTCACCCCACTGCTCGCGGCAAACATAAAAACGCGCTGGTCGGCAAAGATAATTATGGCAGCGCTCTGGAAGTAGAGGAGAAAGAAGAACTTCAGCTTGGCGGGGTGGACTCGCACAAGGGAGGGGACGCGCAAGAGCGACGGGATAGCCAGAGACGGGAACACGACACTGATGTCGGTCAAAGAGAGGCAGGCCCGCACGCGGACCATGAGGTGCCGCCATAACCCCCAAGCTCCCGCCTCGACAAAATTGGAGGGCATACTCTTGCCCCGCATGCAGGTCTGCGCAGGGGCAACGCATCGCAGGGCGCTGCAAGAAATCAGGATGGCAAATTCCCCCACCGCGCTCAGCGGTCGGGCATGTTGATTGAGGCCCTTGGGATGCGGCAGAAAAAACTCTTCGGGCAGGGAACCTTCTCGGAAGGAAGGCCGCGAGGCTGCGGCGCACATCAAGCGGGCGCTCCGATGCCCCATGCCAGACGAGTGCAAGTAGAAATCGAAGAGAGCACGCGATGCTCCAGGCACTCGCCACGAGCTGCACGGGGCCCCACCCCCCCCCAGGCATGCCGCGAGAACGCGAGCGAACGCAGTCGACCCACCCCCCGCGAGATCGTTGCCATCAACGAGGAGATCATTTTTTTATTCCGGCCGGTAACGCTCGTTACCCGGGGGGGGGGGGGGGTCGTGCCCCCCGGGTAACGGTAACGCTTGGGCTGGGCGGGGTATGGCGAAGCAGGGGCGCTCTGCGATCGCCATAGTATGCGCGCGAGCAGCACTCTCTGCCTGAGAGCACCACAGTGGCTTGCGATTCGAGTACAAGCGCAAAGCCCGCCGCGTGGTCCCGGCACCACGCCCGCGCCCGCGCGCGCGACGACGATGATCGACGAGCGACGAGCGACGAGGTCGACGACGACGACGACGACGTTTGCCGCCTGTTTCGGCCTCCGGAGGCCGTTTTCGGGCGCCGTCGACGACGACGACGACGACGACGACGACGACGACGACGACGACGACGACGACGACGACGACGACGACGATTCGAGTACAAGCGCAAAGCCCGCAAGCACCAGCATCGCGCATGCGAGCGCCGCAATGGCCTGCGAGCGCCCACAGTGCGCCTGCGACCACCACACCACAGTGCGCATGCCTTCGGGCACCAGCATGTTGGAGGGGAAGACCGAGACCCCCCCCGCGTACGAGCGTTACCGTTACGGGGGGGGGGGGGGGGGGGGAGAGGCCCGGGTAACGAGCGTTACCCCCCAGAGGATAAAAAAACAATCTCGAGGAAGAGACCGAACGTTCTGCCGCACAAGCGGCCCAGCTTCACGCCACAGTGATGCACCGAGCGAGGAGAGGGGGAGAACGCCCAGGCCCAGCATCGACCGGGAACTTCGGCGAAGGCGTCGCCGGACAGGCGCGGTTTACCCCCGCAGTCGCGGGCGCGCACGACCTGGGCGCGGCAGCGAAAGCGACGCCAAGTGTCGCGATTCCGCTCGGGCACTGGATAATGGCGCAGTCAAAATGTTGCCGCAGAACAGGATGGCGCCTCAGAGCACGAGAGATGATCCACTCTTTCTGAAGACGCCAACCACGGAGAGCCAGGAGGGCCCAATCTGTTTCCCACGGGGAGGATACACCACATCGAATAACCCGCTCACAAGCCAGGCACGTGAATGTTTGACCAAACCAAGCTCCTCCAGGGACCCGAGGTCAAACAGCGACGCAGGATGGAGGCCTCCAGAGGCGCGTGGAAATAACCGCGGAGCGAAGTCCACTTCGGAGCGTTCAGCTTGTCCGAGGGGTGCGGGCAGGGCTCGATGGAGAAGGAGAGGGGGGCGCGGTCGCTCAGCATTTTGGGTTCCAGGAAGCCAAATTCATCAGCGCGGACTTCGAAATCACGAACGGCAGTCTGCGGGTGCCCTCGGCAAAGCTCAACGAGACTCGGAAACACGTGATCGAAAGGACAAGCATCCCCTGGAGACAAGCCCGAGCCGCCCCCCACCTGCCGGAGCTCGCCCTCAATGGCGAAGTTCAAATCTCAGAGAATGATGCGACGTCTGGCAGCACGGGCAAGCCAAGCGCGCCGAATGGCGGTACGAGCGCGGGAGTAGCTGGAGAGGGCGTCGCTGGCATTCGGCGCGCGAACGTTTAGGATGGCGAAAATCCTTTTGGGGCCCAAAAGATATGGTCTGGAGAGCCCGGCCAGGAATGAACTCGAAATGCTGGAATGCGGGGAAGAAGGAGGTGATGGACGGCCCAAGGGCAGCAACTTCACGCTGGCTTTCCTAAAACGGACTGCGACCCCTAGACTGACCTCCGGATGAAAAGCCCAGCTCGCGACGCAGCTCCTCGACGTC
Organism: Prorocentrum cordatum; assembly: GCA_963575745.1. Classification (NCBI taxonomy): domain Eukaryota; class Dinophyceae; order Prorocentrales; family Prorocentraceae; genus Prorocentrum; species Prorocentrum cordatum. The sequence continues at coordinate 273,972 of CAUYUJ010001925.1, read as the reverse complement.
GCCGATGCGACCGCGGGCCCCCTGACAACGAGTTGTCTGAAACTTCGAAACAAAATGGACTTTCACGCCAGCTGGCATTCGAGACAGCAATGGCAAGGCCGCGAGATTTCCACGAGCAGGCCGTGAACTCACAGACCGGGAAGAAGGGAAGACAGTCGGAGGGGAGAATGGATTGCAAACCAACATCAGTGCTGCGAGACAAAGGTCGCGAGGGTACAGAGCGAACTCCTTCCATGTCCAAAGGGCAGGCGAAATGTCACTTCGCTGCGGCGCGAATCTCGCCGCAATGGGCACCCAGGTTGGATTGGGCGATGCCGTGCTCGTCCAGCTCGACGGTGGCATCTGTGGAGCCCTCGATCAAGTTCAGCTGCGCGATGGGGACAAGATCTTCGGGTCCGCGGGCGGCGTAGACGAGACCGCCCAAACCGTTGCTGGAGACCTGGATGCCCTTCGGGGCAATAACGCGAGTGACCAGTGGCCTGACATGGCCCATGGACAAGAAGAGTTGGCGACTCGCAGTGGTCGAGCCCCCCTTGATGCCAAGCTGGAGAGGCGTGCCTGGGATAAGCGATCGGGGATCGATAGATGCCCATCTTCGGATAGCTGGCAAGGAAGTCGGAGGTGTCGACGGCCCTCTCGAAGTCAATGGTGATCTTCTTCGACCTGTCCAAGGCCTCCAATGTGATCTTGTTAGTTGCATGGGAAGGCGCATTGCCGGGAGGGAACGGATTCGCCGATTGTGCGAAGCGTGGGCTGGAGCATCTTCTTAAGGAAGCCGAGGACGATGAGCTTGTAGGTGTCGTCGAACGCTGTGTCCAGGCTGACGGAGGCGGAGGAGCGAAAGGCGACCGACGAGGGCGGCGTAGACAATGTCTTCTGGCGCCCCTCCATGTTACGAATTTGGGCCTCGCCATGTTGTGAAGGGCGATCGTCGCCATCAGCGTCCACGGCGAAGGCTGGAGTGGCCGTCCCACTTACAAGACGGCTGTCCACATCCATGCGCAACTCGGTGCGAAGGTCAGGGATATGTCCATCGATGTTCGACCAGGCCGCGGACGATCGGCCATCGAGCGCCTCAAAGCGCCCCTCGGTTTGGCGAACTAGGCCCACCATCTGGAAGCGCAGGTCGACGCAGCACTGCACGTTGGCATGGGTCTGGTTCCTGATCAGAGAGACGTCGTAGGCAGAGACAGTCAGTTGCTGGCTGAACCCGGTGGCGGAACGCAGCAGTTCGTCGAGATTGTCGTCTGACGACCTTGAGCTCGGCAGGGGTCGCGTGCGACGGCGGCTCCTGCAGACCAATGCACTCCTGCTCGAAAAGGGAGCTATCGTCACTGCGGTGGCTGTCCGCGCTCGAATCACGACGGCGCTCACGGCGCTCGGGCATGGCGCGCGGCTAGAGGAGAGAGGCGAGCAGAGCACAGGGACTCAGTGGACGAGTGGAGGCGGTGGCGCCTTCCTACCCTCAAGTGGCCGAATAGGAAATTGGCCCAAGCAGGTACTTGTGTCAAGGGCCACACCCCACGGGCCCAGAAACACGCTGCCCCAGCCAGCTGCCTCGATTGATGGCTTACTTGAACCAAAATGGCTACGGAATGGCACTGCTTGGTATTCCTTGGAATCCCACCAGCCCTCTGGGCGCAGGTGGTCTAACGAGATTCCTCTTCCCTCTTCCAAACCCCCCCCCACTCTTCCCCTACGGGGAGGGGTTTGCCCTTCCCCTTACCCCTCCCCTGTGCTTTTTCTGGGGCCCCGCGAAGTGCCAGGGCGTCCAAAACTGCCTCGGCGAGGAAGCCAAAATCAGTTGTTGTACTTGGGTTTTGGCCCAATGTTGGCCTATTTGGGGGGGGGGCTGAACGTTGGGCGACCAGCCCTCTGGGCGCCAAAATCACTGGTGTTACCAAGGTGTTGGCCCCATGTTGGCCTCCCGCAGGGGCCTTCAATCAAAATTTCACAGCGATGTTCAATTATAGATGTGATAAAACTCGGGCACCCCTAGATTTCAGAAATTAGCTGAGAACCCTAGATCGTGCCAGAAAACCAATTCTGGGACTTCAACGCCGCGAGCCAACGCGACTGTTGCAGCCTGACAATCCTGACCCGCGCCAGAATGCCACTCCTGGAACTCAACACCGCGAAACCACTCGACTGTTGCGTCCTGACAACCGTACATCGCACCAGAACACGATTCCTGGGACTTCAACCCTACGGATTCTTCAAATTGCTGCCAACCTTGACAACATATCTGCGCGGCGCGAATGCAAGAGCCACATTCTGAAAAGGGGCTGGGCTCCATCCTTGAAACTGCTGCCAACTTGTGAAACAAATGTGTGCGGCGCTAGATCGAGAGATCCACGTTGAACACGTCCCGCCCTCCTTCCCTGAAGCTGGTACAAATCAAGGCTCAGGAGCATAAGTGGTCAGGAAATCTCAGGCGAAACGCCCGGCCTGCGGACACGCCGGGGGGTGTCACAGGGAGGAGATGTGCATCAGGAACAGGGGATGGAGGAGGAGGAACGGGAGGAGGGGGAGGGGGGTGGAGCGAGAGGAGAAGCAAGAGGGAGGAGCATGGGGAGGAGCGAGGAGCGAGGAGGGGAGCCCTGCAGAGGCGGGGAGGCTGGCACTTTTCTGCCTCGAAGCAGAACGACGGTACGGCCAACCTCATAACACGCCCGCCGGCCGAACAAGGCCCCGGCAACGTGGCGTGCCGACGCGCGCGGGCGATGCCTGAAAGGTGAGCCCTGGCAGCCACCTCCTCCTCCTCCTCCTCCTCCTCCTCCTCCTCCTCCTCCGCCTCCTTGTCCTCCCCCCCTTCCTCCACGGT
>CAUYUJ010001925.1:258830-268548 GCA_963575745.1 Prorocentrum cordatum | reverse complement strand
CTCCTCCTCCTCCTCCTCCTCCTCCTCCTCCTCCTCCTCCTTCTCCTCCCCAGATCTCCGACGTTGTGACTTCTTCGCAGCGAGGACCCCTGGAGGTCGGACATCTTTTACAGGACGTTCCTGCGTCGACGGCCCTGGGGCCCAACAAAGGCCCACCAACGGCGCACAATGTGCAAAAAACCCGGCCGTGATTTCGCATCACGACGCGAGGAGGCCTGGGCCCCTCCTCTAGGACTTGAATGCTGTGATGGTGCACTTGGCTCAAGATGCGCTCCAAGAATTCCTGGCGGCCCTCGTTTCTGCAGCCGGTGTGGAGCACGAAGAGATATTGGAAACCCTGGGAATCGTGGAACGCATGATTACCATGACTCCTTGCTCCTCCATCCCGAGCCTGCTGGACGAGCGCGCCCACGCGAGGGAGGCGCGGCGAGGCCGAGGCCGCGTCATCGCTTCTTCTTGCCAGCCAGGGCGGCGAAGTCCTGGCACCGCGCGGGCGACGGAGGCGGGCAGGTGCAAAGCTCCAGCGCCGCGTGCCCGGCCACTGAGGCCCCCTGCTCCGGGCTGAGCGCCCCACGCTGGACGAAGGAGGTTCCCGGCGCCGCCCGCCGCGCGTCCCCCGGCCCTGGCCACTGAGGCCCCCCCCCCCGTCCCAGCCGACCGGGCCACGCTGTACGAACGAACCTCGCGCCAGGTCGGGCATGTCCTCCCACAGGCGGAGCTTGGGAGAAAAACCTGATCGGACAAGAACGGGAAGCGCCGCTGTAGTCTAATGGGCGTATTGGGCGAAGAAGAAAAGGAAGGCGAGGACAACGAGGAGTCGATGACGAGGACGACGTGGCGAACGTGAGGATAGCGAGGAGGAGCATGAGGACAACGAGGAGGAAGAGAAGCACAAGGACGATGACGAAGAGAACGAGGGCGAGTACGAGGAATGCGGAGGGCGATGATGACGACGACGACGACGACGACGACGACGACGACGACAGAGGACAGTGCGAGGCAATTGGAGAAAGACGTTGCTCCTGGCGCCGCGCGGGGTTCTCTTGGGGCCTGTTGGGGGCTTCTTGGGGGCCCCTTGGGTCCTCGTATGGGCTTCTGGGGTCTTCTTGGGCTGTCTGGGCGCATCGTGGGGTTCTGTGGAAGCTTTCTTAGGCTGTCTCGGCGCTGGGGGCCTCCTGGGGCGCTCCCGGGAGTCTCCTGGGGCTTGGCCCTTCTCCGGCCGTCTTGGGGTTCTTGTGAGCTGTCTGGGTGGCTCCTAGAGCGCTCTTGGTGGTCTCTTGGGGTCTTCTTGGGGCGCTCTTGGGCGCTCCTGGGGCTCTCCGGGCTGTCTTTTGGGCCTCCCTTGGGCCGCTGGAAAGCCCTCCAAGAGCGATTCGAACACGACAACGATGCGGAGTCCCCTCTTGGGCCGATTTTTGGAGTATGTCTCAAGCGAAACGGCCATTTTTCAAAAATCCGCCAGCGCAGTTTCAAAGTGCAGCGCGCACCCGATTCTAATTTTTACCACCAACAAACGGTCCACGCCAGGGGCGCTTCCCGTCATCCGCCGGCCCCCTTGTGGGGCCACCAGGCTGCGAGGGTGAGGATTGCAGCTCCCTGTTCCAGTTGCAGCTTCCAGTTTCCACTGTTACAGTCCTGCTTTCTGCTTCCTTATTGTCAATTGTCGCTGAACGGGGGGGGAGCCAGTTTTTCTACCACGCCCAGATCGCGTTATCTGAATTCCTGGGGGGGGCGTGAGACACGTAAAAGTACATGATACTCGCGCCCCCGAGGCCCTCATCCCTAGTAAATTACGCCAAATTCGCGACCCCGAGGCCAGAAACCATCGTCAATCACACAATGCTCGGGTCCCCGAAGCCATAATCCCGCGAAAATTACCCGATAGTCGCGTCCCCGAAGCCATATACCCATGTACATTACACAATATTCGCGCCCCCGAGACCATAAACCTGCGTAAATTACAAAATGTCCGCGCCCCCTGAGCCATGAACCTTCGATAATTATACCAGATTCGCGTCCCCAGGGACATGTACCTTTGTAAATTACACCATGCTTGCCTCCCTGAGACCACAAACCTTTGCAAATTACGCTATATTCGCGTCCCCGAGACCATATCCTTTCTGTAAAGTGTTAATTACATGTTTGCGCCCCCGAGGCCATAGACCCTTACAAATGTTATAGTATTTGCGTCCCCGAGGCCACAAACCTTAGTAATTTACGCCATGTTCGCGTCCCCGAAACCATAAACCCTGGTAAATCTATATATAGATATATATATAAATAGGCCCTCGCGTGAAGTCCCGACATTGCTTCACGTCAGCGTCTAGAAATCCTAACACAGCTCGGGCAAGTCCCATTCTAAGAGAGGGGACCGGCGGCATGGGGTCGAAACCCTTACGGATAAAAGATTGTCAAAAATATCCGCCAGTCCCCTCCGGGGGCGCAAGGCTGCGAGGGTCTGTGCGGTCTGCTGTCATGTGTTATGTGTTGTCATTTTTTGTTTGCTGTCTGCTAAGGGGCCCCGCCGCGTCCCCAAACAACCAACGGTGGGGGTGAACCTCAAATCCAGGCTGCTCCGGGCCACCCCAAGATTCTCATGGCGACGCCACCGCGCGGCCAGAACGGCCCGAGAGGCCTCCAAGATTGCCCGACGAGGCTCCGAAGAGAGCCTCACGAGGCCAAGACGACCCAAGATGGCCCGAAAATGTCCCTCGATGGCCCCAAGACGGCTTTTCGACTTTCCGACGCTCCGAGACGGACCAAGAGGTTCCCAAGATCGCCCCACGACGGCCCTAGAAGCCCCCATGACGGCACAAGAGGCCCCTACGACGACCCCAAGACGGCCGAAGAATGCCCCAAGTCGGTCCAAGAGGCGCCCCAGACGGCCCAAAAGGGCCCCAAGACAGTTCCAAGAGAAGCCCAAGAGGTAGTCCACGAACCGAAAACTCAAACTTTCGGCCCCGAGAAGGCCCCAGGAGGCCCCAAGAAGGTCCCCAGAGGCCCCAAGAGGCCCCCAAGAGGCCCCAAGGAGGCCCCCAAGAGACCCAAAATGTTGTTTCCAAGAGGCCCCAAGGAGACCCCCCAAAGGCCCCAAGGAGACCCCCAAGATCAAGAGGCCCCCAAGAGGTCCCAAGGACCACGCGCAGCCTCCCGCACTAGTAATAGGGGGGCCGGCGGCAGAGGGCGAAGCCCTAGATCCGGCCGCTCCCGCCCTGCAGTGTGGGCCGTGCGAGACCTCTCTGACAGAGTGTTTGGCACAATCTTTGGTCCCCTTCGCCAGTGCCTGGTCAAAAACCTCCTGAAAGTCCCTCCGAGGGGCCCCACTCTGCCGCCGGCCCCCCCCGCGGCTTTAAGGTCCGGAACGTTTGGAACGGCCCGGGGACGACCCAAGAGCGTTCCAAGACGGTCCAAGAGAGTCCCAGGACGGTCCAAGAGAGCCTCCAGACAGTTCCAGATCACTCCAAGATGCCCAAGATGGCCCCCAGACGGCCCCAAACGCTTCCAAGACGCCCCAAGAGACCTCCGAAAGCACCCCCAAGAGGGCGCCAAGAAATAAAACTCATTGATGTTTCGATGGTTTTTGAAGGATTTTGGCGTTCTCGCCATTTTGGCTTCCCGACATTCCAAAACGGCCCAAGAGGCCCCAAAGATCGCCCCAAGACGGCCCAAGAGGCCCCCAAGGGGACTCCAAGACGGCCCAGGAGGGCCCCAAGACGGCCCAAGAGGCCCCAAAGATCGCCCCAAGACGGCCCCAGGACGGCCCCAAAAGGGGGCCCCGACGGGGAACCCGAATGACCATTTCGAGCTTTCGGTCCCAAGAGGCCCCCAGGAGGACCTAAGAGGCCCCCAGGAGGCTCCCAAGAGGCCCCAAGAGGCCCCCAAGAGCCCCCAAGAGGGCCCCAAGAGGCCCGGAAGAAGCCCCCAGGAGGCTTCCAAACTGCCCCGCAGAGGCACCCGAGAGCCCCCTCGAGAGACCCCAGGAAGCGTCCATGAGGACTCCGACCAGAAGCCCAAGCACGGTGGCGGGATGTTCCGACGGCTATTATTTGATAGCTGGCATGCGCGCTGCGTCACGACTTTCGATGCTGCGCACCACTTCGACAAACTCCCAGGGAGCGGCCGGTGATGCGCCGCCGGCGTCCTCGACCCGGCCGCTCCCGTCCTGCGGTGTGGGCCGTGCGAGACCACTCTGTCCAAGCGTCTGGCAGGATGCGTCCGGGCCTGGTCAAACCTCCCAGAAGTCCTTCCTGTGGGCCCACCCTCTGTCGGCGGTCCCTCGTAGACCCCCCTCCGCGCAAGGATTCCAAAGGGCTGCTGACGTCTGAAGGGCCCCCCAAGGGACAACCCCAAATCGCCCAGACACGGTCCAAGAGAACCCCGAAACAGTCGAAGACAGCTTCCAGCTGCCCACGATGGCCCCCAGACGTCTCCAAGACGCCCGAAGAGGCCTCCAAGAGCATCCCCGAGAGGCGCCCAAGAGGCAAAAATCATTGAGTTTCCAATGCTTTTAAAGGATTTTCGAGTTCTCGCCATTTCGGCTTCCTGTCGATTCAAAAGACCCACAGATCGCCCCAAGACGGCCCAAGAGGCCTCCAAGAGCGCTCCAAGACGGTCCCAGCGAGAGCCAAGACGCAGAGGGCACCAAGACGACCCAAGAGGGCCACCAGACGGTCCAAGAGAGAGGCCAAACTGGGAACCCGAACGCACACCTCGACCTCTAGGTTCCAAGACGCCCCCATGAGGCCCCCAAGAGGCACCCTGAAGGCCCCAAAGAGGCCACCGAGAGACCTCCAAAGAGGCCCCAAGAGCGTCCATGAGAACTCAGACTCACATCCCACGCACGCAGGTGGAATAGTCTAAAGCTTGATTGCTGACATGCTTTCAACTCGCACCCGCGCGCCAGAGAGTGAGCGGCGTCCACGCGAGTCCGCGCTGCGGGCAGCGTGCAATTGGCGGCTCGGGCGTGGGGAGCTTCCTGCAGGTTACACCTCACTCCAAGACGCCCAAAATGGCCCCCATACGTTTCCGATACGCCCCAAGAAGCCTCCAAGATCATCCCCGAAACGGCCCAAAGAGGCTTCATTCATTGCTTTTCCTTGTTTCTTGCAGGATTATCGGTCCTCCACATTTTCGCTTCCCGCCGCTCCACGACGGCCCACGAGGCCCCAAAGATGGCCCCAAGACGGCGCAAGAGGCCCTCGAGAGAGCTCCAAGACGGCTCCAGCGACCACCACGAGGGCCTCGGACGTCACCACGACGGCTCCGAACGGCACCAAGCCGTCCCAAGAGGGCCTCAGGACGAGCGTACATTTCAACTTGTACGTGCGACGACGCGCGCCAGATGCCCACAGGAGACCCCCAAGGAGCTCCCCAAGAGCTCCCCAAGCTGCACACGGTGGCATCACAACGCCTCCTGGGCGCCCAGAGAGGCCTCCAAGAGCCGGCCCTGCACGTCCCGACAGGTACCTTTCACTCACGTTCCTGTGGTCTTGGTACGCCGCTCCACGACGGCCCCGGAGGCGGCCGATACCTTGCTCCAAGTGGCTCCAAGTCTACGCTTCGCACGGAGAGACGCGCTTAAGATGCCCACTGCAATCCCCCAAGAAGCCCGCAGCGGCCTTTCGGAGGCCACCAACAGCTCCCCGAGGTGCACACGGAGGCCTCCAGACGCCTCCAGAACGCCCTGACTAGGGGAACCGAACTCTATACACCAACGTTTTTTCCGGCCCTGCGCTGAAACTCTCACCAGAAGCGGATCCTGGTGTATATGGGGTCCTGGTGTATACATTCTCCGTGGTTTCCCTGGGGCAACGGGGAAAAGTATACACCACACCGCCCCAACGCCGCCCCCGACCCTCAAAAAGTCCTGGGATTGAAAGAGAGCCCGCCACTGGTAATGTATATGCTCCAGTTTCCGACCGACTGGTCTCCATGCGCCCCCGCGACACGTGGAGCGCGCCAAAGGCCCACAGGAATGCCCGAAGAGGCCCGCAGCGGCCCCTCCGAGGCCCCCAGCAGCTGCCCCAAAGATGCGCACGCTGGCCTCCAGGCGCCTCCCGAGTGCGCTCTGACGGGTCTCCGAGCGCCTCCCCGACACGTCCTCACCAGCAGCTGCCATCGAGTCTCCTGTGGTTTTGCTCCGCCGCTCCACGACTTTCGAGTCTGCGCGCCACTTCGACAAACTCCCAGGGAGCGGCCGGTGATGCGCCGCCAGCGCTCTCGATTCCAAGAATCGTTCCCAGAATACTTGTTGACTATTCAAGTCGTCCCCAGCCCCCCAACAAAATCCTCCCCAGACTATGCAGAGGGACATGGCCGACTGAAAGCTCGGGGCGTCCCTGGCCGCGCGCCCGCGGCCCGCCGCGGGGGGTGGGAGCCACAGTCGTCGTGCCAGCGTGGGGAGCGCTGAGGAGGCAGCAGAGGGGCCCCCTTCTGGCCACGGCGAGCCTCGGCCCAGGGCAGGCTGCCCGACCGGGGCCCGAGGAGCAGCCCGAAGACACGAGCCCCTCCTGAGCCCAACGCGGTCCTCCTCTGGGTCTTGGCTGCCGCACGCAGCGCAGAGCCGATCGCCATCCCTCCTCGTCCTCCCCCGCGCCCGCCCCCGCGACGATCGAAACGAGGATCGACGCCTCAGCACGCCTCCGAGCCCGTTCGCGCCTTCCGAGGCCTTCAGGGGCCGCCGAAGCCTGTGGGAACCTTCGGTGACACCTTGGGAGCCTCCCATACCATCTTGTCGCCTCTTGCGAATCGACGCTAATCGACGCTGAATCGGCGCTACCCCATCGACTCCAGACGCTAATCGACACTAGTCGACGCTGAAGCGCTTTTCAGACGGAGGGGGTGTAATGACCAGGCTCCCACGAGTTGCCACCAAGGGGAACCTCCTGTCGGTGCCCCAAGACAGTGCGGTGACAGACCGCGCGGGGATAGACCGTGCGGTGACCTCGAAATGCGAGAAGACCTCACCGCACGGCCGGCCACCGCACCGCTCTGGGACCCTCGGAGAGGCCGCAGTCCCCCGAGGCATCCTCGGAGAACGACCCGAGTTCCAAAACCGTGCGCTCACTCCGAATCCCCACGCACTCACCCAGGACACGGGGTAATCACCGCACGGGTGAGGGGGCCCTGAACCTCCTGTCCAGGGACCTCTGGATCGAGGAGTGGCTAAGGACACCCTTTGGCAGAACGCCCTCTGGTGAAAGTGCAGAGGCACTCCACGTGAGCACGGCACCGCACTCCGAGGGGACCCAGGCGGGACAGCAAATCGACGTCCAACCACCAGCGAATCGATCCGGCAAGACACACAAACACACACACACACACACACACACACACGCACACATCAATGAGCGACATTGGCCAGAGGCTACACCGATGCACTCGAGTGTCCATGCATGCCGAGTGCACCGGTGCAGAGCTCCTCCGTCGACTCGTGTGGGTGGGCGGTCTGCGGGTGGGCCCTCCTCCGGTCCTGTGCAGGTCGCCCTCCTCGCGCCCTCCCCCCCGCGCCCCGCGCGCCCCCTCGCGCCTCCCCGTCCCCCGTGCCCCCATTCGACTCCGCAGTCGACTCGACTCGGTGCCCGACCGGAGACCCCTGGGAGACCTCCGCCGGCCTCCCCAGACCCCCGACGTCATGATTTTTTCATGACGCGACCCCCAGAGGTCCGGACCCATTCCCCGGGACTGGTTTTTCATCCTGAGTCGTTTTTTGACGGTCCTGAGGCCCGGTAAGGGCCCCCGGAGGCCGAAGATAGCGAAAAACCTCGCGTCGTGATTTTTTCATGACTCGAGGGGGTCTGGGTCCGGCGCCCTGCGGCCACCTCCAGCGTCCTCCAGCTGCCTCGAGCGCAGCCTCTGGCGGCCCCTCCGGCGGCCCCTCTGGCGCTCTGCGGCGGCCTCCGGCGGCCTGGCCTCCCGCGGTCTGCGGCGGCCACTCTGCGCGAGCGCTGGGCGGCTGCGTTTTGGCACGCGAGCTGCGGCGGTGGCCGGACATTCCACAGCGGCGCGGGGCAAGCCTCCGACGTGAGTGAGTCACCTCAAGCAGGAGAGCCCAAAATCGAATCGGTAAGTCGGATCGGCGATCGAAATTAATCGGATCGGCAGAAATCGGCAGCCGAGTCGGGAAAAGTCGAATCGGCCGAAATCGGCAGGCTAGTAGCCCTCCAGTGAGAAGTCGGCACCCGAATCGGAATCCCAAATCGAATCGAATCGGAATCGGAAGCCGTCGAAGTCGAATCGAATCGATTCGAGGGAATCGAAACGAGTCCTGCCTCAAGTCAGGGAACGAAGGCACTCTTGGGCCTCAAGTGCGCAGGGGTGCGACGAGGAGCGTGAAGGAAGAAAACCCCAGGAGCCGCTCTCAAGGAGCGTCGGGCGCGGAGGAGGAGGAGGAGGAGGAGGAGGAGGAGGAGGAGCGTCTGCTCCCCATCTCGACCGCACTCGCCCAGACCTCCGACGTCGTAGCTCGCCGCTGCCGCCGGGGAGGAGCGGGGTCGGAGGCAGGGGCGGCGCGGAGGGCCTGAGGTGGCACCCCTGGCCGGGCTCTTCGGCACCCCGAGTCCTCCTCCTCCTCCTCCTCCTCCTCCTCCTCCTCCTCCTCCTCCTCCTCCTCCTCCTCCTCCTCCTCGGTGGCGCCCGACAACGGCCGCATTCTGAGCAGGGGGCGTGTTCCAAATCGACCACGCCCGCGGGGTCACCCGACGGCGAGAGGCGGCGGTTCGTCGTCGCCACAATTGTTTCCCGTCCCCAGTTCGATTCCTCCGAGGTCCCCAGAAGCGCGACCGTTTCCCCAAGGCTGGCATTCCATCCCGCGCCATTTTTGTTCACGGTCCTGGGGGCCGAAGGGGGTCCCAGGAGGCCGAAATCGAAGACGTTGAATGTCAGAGGCGTTCGATGTCTGGGACTTCGTCAACTTTCTACCCCATCACCACTTCGGCACTCCTGAAGGGAGCTATCGATCCCTGGGTAGGCACGCCGTCGGGGCACTGCTGCCCAGGCAGCGCCCGAAGGAAAAGCACCATCTGGATTGGAGACTTAGGCGCTGCGGCTGGGCTATCGTCCACCAAGGCGCCGATGACAACGTTTATCGAGTGGCCAGCGGTTCCTTGCTCACTAAGGTGCAGACTGCAGGCCGTGCTGAATTGTATGCCCTCATCCAGCTGCTCCGGAGATCCACTGGCGATGTGATTGTTTTCTGTGATTGTTTGACAGTGGTGCGTGGGGTGAGGAGGTCTATCCGAAGTAAATCCAAGTCCGCTGTGCTGGACCCGGGCGTTGTACCATCGGACACTGGGCTCCCGTGGCGGATCGGTCGAAGCTCGATGGATCAAAAGTCACCCCACCCAGTCCCAAATGTTTCACATGTGTTTGACCCCTGAGGTCTATCTGACCAAAGCCGCGGATGTTTTCGCTTCGAAGACTGCTGAGTTCGGCCAGGTGTCAGATGCTCATGCCAGGCAAACGGCGCTGGCTGACGAGAGGGCCCTCCAGGTTTGAGGCCGCCTCTTGGCTATGCAGACCGTGAGATACAGACCCGTCCGCCTGGGACTCGTGTCAAGAGCTCTCTCAAGAGCATCGGTGTCCGCCTGAGCCGACTGAAGGATGCAGGCCACGATTGGTACCCTGAAATGTGGCCCGTGTTTTAAGTCTTTCTCGAAACGCGGCCCTATGTGTGAATTCTAGCTGTTGCTGTGCAAGCCTCGAGCCGAAATTGTGCAAC
>CAUYUJ010001925.1:215000-253730 GCA_963575745.1 Prorocentrum cordatum | reverse complement strand
CCTCCTCCTCCTCCTCCTCCTCCTCCTCCTCCTCCTCCTCCTCCTCCTCCTCTTCCTCCTCCTATTGGGCTGGGCGCCTGGGACACACCCACCGCCGCACAGCCTGCAACGTTGGTATCGCAGCTCGGGTGGGCGGGCGCGGCAAAGGCGAGCTGCGCGCGCCAGGCGCGCCGTGCTTCTGCGACATCTGTCAAAGCGGGCGAACCCGCAGGGTGCCCCCCTTTCGACGACTGCCCGAGGCCGCCACGACCCACGGAGAAGCGACGGGGAGACAGACGACAGACAGGCAGACGGCGGAGACGGACTGACAGACAGACAAAAGCACAGACGGACAAACACGCAAACACGATGACAACCACCACCCCCTACGGAGGCAAGCCCGGGGAATCCGGCCCCGTCCGGAATCCAGAATGTGTTGCCTGCGCGATTGGTGGGCAAGCGTTGCTGTTCGCACGGCGGCCGATATTGCCGATCCAATACTTGGTGGCCATGACCATCCTCGTATATTGTTCCGCCCATCAAGTCGCATGCGTTTGAAAGGCAAGACCCCTTCCCCTCGGGACCCCGTTAAAAAGCCGGATTGCACCCGTGTCCCTGGAGTTTGGGGAGGGAATACTGGCGACACATAGCGGTGGGCAAAATCGCATTGAACATCTGAAACGTTGGGCCAAGCGGCGGGCGAGGCAGCGTCAAAGGAAGAAGGGGAAACGGACATGCAAACCCAGTGGGTAACCAATCGATTGGGCGTTGTCATGGAGAGCGGTAGTGATGGGTTGGCGCAAGAGGTGAAGCATTGATCTGGAATCGGCAGTACATTGCCGATGTACCAGCGATGCAATAGACCCGTGGTAGCGAAACCGCACGTTCCTGGAAGAGTGGGGCACCCAATTCCCGATCGGCGATGAATGGGCGACTGCGGGTCGCTCATCCCTTTGCCATAAATGAGCGACTGGCACATGAATGCCCCCCCCTTGAGCCACCTCCCCCTACTCGCTGCGCTTCTCGGCTGGTGGCGACGGCCTGGTATACTCTGGAAAACTAGTGCAGGAAGCCCCGCAGGTTCGCCGAGGGTGGGAGGGGGGGCAAGGGGGGGGGTGACCCCTGCCCCACCCCATTCGCCAGAGGAGTTGAATTTCGTCCATTGGGTCGCTCCGAACTTCGTGAAAATGCCTCGTGGCCCCAAAGTGTCAGTTTAGAACTGTCACGAAAGCATGTTTTCTTTTTTCCGAAACTAGCTTAAGCAACTTCGGAAACGCCCTCGCCGCCGACCCCCCTGCCCCGGGCACGCGCCAGGATTCGATAGTTGAGAACGTTTTGTGCGCGAGTGCACCACGTGCACTACAGCCCTCTGTTCAGACCAACCAGCTGCGTACCTGAATGGACCGGGATCCTCGGGCCACTCGAATCTCTCAGAGTGAGCCTTCAGAACCAAGATGGCCAGAACAGTCGCAGCGAAGGAGAGCGTCGAGTAGGTGGCCCCTCACAGCGTCAACCTTCGCACGCGCTTTCCAGTTTTGGCTCATCATCTGGCTGAGAACAACCATGTTCGTCCTGCGCAATGCGCAAGCCTCCCTCCAGTGCGCGCCGCTGTACTTCTCTTCAGGTCCGAGGAGTAGATCGCCACTCTCCGCTGGGGAATCTGCCAGTCTGGGAGTAGGAGGCTCAATGATCGATAGTCACCACTGCCTTCATGGCCTCTCGGACGGCTCCGCCCGCTAGAGGAGGGTTGTCGACGGATCCTTCAAGAATCCCCACAGCATTTGACAACTCGCCGAGGTTCTCCAACTGGCGCGCCAGTTCTTTTTCCTCGTCGCTCCCGCCGTGAACCTTGATATGGTCCATCATGTCCTCGCGAGCCTCATCGCCTTCTTTCGCCAGCTCTCCCCAGCTCTTGACGCAAAACTCCTTGTCCTTCTGAGGAGGGTGCCAGAGGTTCCTGTCGATCTGCGGAATTTCGCGGTAGTTCACACTGGGGGCGATGGCCAGCGCTGCGGGGAACCAGCCTGGCAGGTCGATGAGGGCGTCCAAATGAACTCTGACACCGGGTTAAAGTCCGAAGGGTCCTGGATCTCGGTGTCCGTGCACACCTGGAAGTACGCGTAGAGAGGCTCGTCGTCACCGCTCTCGTCTGCTGCCTTGAGATAGTTCTGCACGATCTCGCACTCATACGCACTGCGCGACTCGATCAGGCCCAGGGCGATGCCGAGTGGCACTTGCGTCAACAGCTTCAGCCAGACATGAAAAGTAAGCTGTCTCGGGCATTGATGCTGCACGGCCATCGCCTCCGACGGGAAAGTTGAAGGCCGCGTTGGGGTTCGAAACCTGAGCGTTCAGCTGAACACGGCTCTTCAGTATCAGGTAGTCGATCACTCCGTCGGTCTGCCAGCGCCCATTCCTTTCAAGCTCGGATGGCTCGTTCTTCATCGACTCCGCTTGCTTCGCCATGTCTTGCTTCATCTGCACACAATATCCTTCCTCCACCGTCGCGATGTAGAGCAGTGGTTGCTTACATGCTGGTCGGAGGTCTGGTAGCTCGATGAGGTCGTCCACATTGATCCAGGCATGGGAGGTGTCTCCGGCAGGGAACCCCAACTATTGAACACCCTGCTACACCACCTCACCACGAGAACGATGCTGCGGTCCTTCCACTTCGGGATGTCCCAAGAGGAGGAAGCCGTCGGTCTTGTTTGGTGGGATCGTGGTCTTGTCTTTAGGAACTCCACCAGGTTGTCCAGAGAGATGCACAGCCCAGCTTCTTCTGCAAGCTCCCGACTGGCCGCGTACCTGGCAGCGAAGTTGATGTCCAGGTTCCGCCTGTGTGCAATATCCAAGTCCCTCCGATCGATTTGTCCTCCTGGGGTGGCAACCGTGTTCGAGTACTTCACCTTGGAGATTCGACGGTGGACCAGGACGTTGATGTTGTCGTGATCGTCGGGAACAAGACGTAGACACCGACGGTCCCGGAGCGCCTCGGCCTTGGGAGAAGTGGCCTGGTATCCTTGGCAGTCTCCTCGACTGTCTCCTCGGCTCTCCTGGGCCGTGCCGTCAGCGAGGTACGCGTTGACGCGAGGACGCTGCACTCCAGTCGCAGGTCATTTGGTCCCTCTCGCCGGTGGAGCTTCACCCTCTGGCATCTATGGGAGCGGCTCGGGTTCAGCAGCAAGATGGCCCCTCTTCCTCCTCCTCCTCCTCCTCTTCCTCTTCTTTTTCTTTTTAGTATTATGAGGTTGCTTCTTATTCGTCTTCTTATTAGTACGTCTATCATTATTACTCGTCTCATTCATCCTCCTTCGAGTTATTATTGGTCTTCTAATCTTACAATTCTTACCATTATCATATATACGTTTCGTCGTCTTATAAATCTTATAATACCGGAAAAAAACCCAATCCGATGTTTTTAATATTCCAACTGCTCCCTTATAGGGCTATAGGGCTATAGGGCTATCGGGCTATCGGGCTATAGGGCTGTAGGGCTATAGGGCTATCGGGCTATAGGGCTATAGGGCAATAGGACTGTGACCTATAGGGCTATAGGGCTATAGGGCTATGGGGCTATAGAGCTATATGGGCTATAGGGCGGGCTATAGGGATATAAGGCCATTAGGGCTATAGGGATATAAGGCTGTGGGGTTACAGGGCTATACAGCTATACGGCTATAGGGCTATAGGGCTATAAGGCTGCTGGGCTATACTGGGCTATTGGGCTATTGGGCACCCCGGGCACCCCCGGGCACCTGGGCACCCGGGCCCGGCCACCGAAATCGGCCACGCACCTCACCGGCCACCCAGGCACCAGGGCACCGCCGGGCACCTGGGCACCCGGGCACCCGGGCCCGGCCACCGAAATCGGCGACAAACCTCACCTAACCCTTTAATCCGCTAGCACCCCTACAGAGGCAAGTATTAGCATCCTTCTTCTTATGAGTCGTCGTCTTATTCTTCTTATCAATGTGTAGCATTCTTATGGTTAGTAGTAGTGTTCTGAATACTATTATTATAATTATTCGTATTAGTATGAGTAGTATGTTTTGTTCCTTATCCAGACTCTTGTTATTATACTCCTGATTAGTGCTTATTGCTATTAGTATCATTCGTAATAATACCATGTGTCTTATTATTCACACTCGTACTATCATTATTATGTTTCGTCTTATTAATATGCGTACCATGCGTCTTATTATTCTCATTGCTATCAGTATTATCAATAGTAGTCCTCGTAGTATTCTTACTGTTATTATTATGATTTTTCTTCTTATTATCAATATTCATTTGATTCCTCTTCCTCCTCCTCCTCCTCCTCCTCCTTCTCCGCCTCCTCCGCCTCCTCCTCCGCCTCCTCCGCCTCCTCCTCCTCCTCCTCCTCCTCCTCTTTCCCCCCGAGGTGGCACGGAGCCTTCCAGGGGATGCCGCCGCGCAGGCCACGGCCGCAGAGCGAGCGCAAGTTCTTCCCTGTGGCCAGGCTTCCCCGCCCGGGGTGGTCCCAGGGAGACGGAGGGTGCCTCGGAGCACCGCGACGTGTCGCGCCGCGGTGCGCACGAGAGCATGCCTCCGGAGGAAGGCCAGCCGAGACCACGGCGGCTCCGCCGAGACACCGGCGACGCCCCGCGCCCCCGGAGAGCTGTCCACCGAGGGTCACTCCAGCGAAGGTGAGCGGGAGCACCGACCGCCTGCGAGTCCCGAAACCGTCTGGCGATGGACCGTGCGATGACCTCGGAACACCACGGGACTCACCGCGGTTGAGCGGCCGAGACTTCCCTCGGAGAATGACCCAAAACCCAAAAAACAGCCCGCTAACGGGACGATGTGGTCACCGCACTGGCTGGCGACTCCGAAACCGTGCAGGCACCAATGCTTCTTCCCTGGCGAAGGGGCGAAGGGGGGCCCCTGGAAGAGAGCCTGCTACTCGAAGGCAATGCTCACCCGTTTGCCTGAGTCGGCACGCGCCGTCGACTGCAAAGAGAGAGAGAGGGAGAGGATCGGACACGTAGAGATAGGATTCGCAAGGGGTCGCAGAGTGGCGAGGAACCGGTATCCTTCCAGCTGCTCTTCTTTAGCCGCACGGGTCTGTTACCGACGTACCTCCCGTTCACATCTCGCAGGGCGGCGACCATGTCCTCGGCGGCGGGGGGAGGCATTCGAAGCGGCGTGCGCACCGTACGGCAGATGGCGCGCGCGCACCAGAATCGCTTCAAGCGAGACGCCCAGCTGAAGCGGGGGCAGTGCTTGATGATGCGTGCGCGCGGACCCTGAAGCAGGTCACCTGCCCTCGCGTCTCGCGCCGCGTGGGGCGCGAAACGCGGTCACCTTCGCGCCCCCGCGGCGCCCCTCTCCAGCGCCGGACGCGAAGCACGAAGCGCGGCCACCTTCGCGCCCCTGCGGACGACCTCGAGAATGGTGGGGGGCCTTCGGCAGCAAGCAGCGGTGTCAGTAGCCTGAGCTGGTGGGGCTAGGCAGGAGCTGGTAAGCACAGGCCGTTCAGAAGAAAGTGATAAGAAAGTGATGGAAAGCTGGCGCTGAAAGAACAAAGCGCACTCGGTCCCGACGCACCCGAGCGGTGCACGGCCAGAGTAGGAAACCCTCGGCTCTCGAGGTAGGAAGACGCTTCAAGAAGATTGGGATCTGTGGGTCCAGCAGAATGTATTTCACCAAAGGGTGTCTTGCTTGGCTCTACGTTCGGAAAATGTGAGACTCGGGTTCGAGGGACTCGGGTTGGCCTGACGGGACCGTCATGAAAATGACAAGACTTAGTCTGAAATTTGACGCGGGCCCCCGCTGCAAACATCCCACGAAAACTGGACCCTCGAAACTCGAAATCCAGGACGCGCTCGTCAAAAAGCGTCGGCAAGCCCCAGTTCCGGCATAGTCGAATCTTACGTTTCCCCGATACGCAGTTGGATGGCACGTCGGAGTTGCCGTGCGGCGGGCGCCCGGCGCCGGCTCGTCGATGCCTCGCGCACTGGCTGGCATTCCTGGGCGTTCTCCTGCGAGGCGGAGGAGGAGGAGGTAAACTTATCCACACAACATGCATGACAAAAAGCGCACCACATAGTGCGCACCCCACCCAGGATTGCACCGCACACACTGCAGCACATTGGTGGAACCACAGAGATTATATCCCACATACTGCACCACACGCCACGAGTATAGCATGCAGCACAAGTATTCCATCCCATGTAGTACATCGAGAAAGCAACAAGCATACGATTCGGGACACGCGCTGGCAAACATCTGTACTGCTCTTCGGCATGCACACAAACACACACACACACGTGTGCGTAAAGCGGCCCGAAATCAGGGGGCATCCGGCTACAAGTCGGCGGCGACCAGGCCGAAGCGGGTGAGCACAAGCGGCGGCGACGGCGCCCTCGGCGACATGCACAGCCAGGCATCCGAGGGATGAGGGCGGCGACAACGGAGGAGAAACTGGTGGTCGCGGCTGCTGCCGCGCTCGCGGCCGAGCTCGGCCCGCGGCGGCCGCAGCAGGGCGAGGGGCCTCGGGCGCCGAGAAGGACACGAAGCCGTAGCCTTTGGTCTTGCCGGTGCGCTTGTCACGGATCACCTGCGAGCCGGGCGCGGGGCGGGCACGCGTGCGTGCCAGGCGGGGGCAGGACGGGAACACCTGCGGACGAGGGTCAGCCAGGAATCCCTGAGCAAAGGCGGGTCCGGAGAACGCCGCGTGCGCCGCAGCCGTGTCAGGGCGCTCCGTAGCGCCGTGAGGGCGAACGCTCTGGGACGGAGCCATCCTCATCCTTGGCATGCCTGAACATAACCATCGCCTGGGGAAGCGATCTCACAGGACACGAGGGGACGATGTGTGTGTGGATACCTTTGGGCCCCAGGGGCGCCGAGTATATCCATATCCGCCGCCCCCGAAGTCCAGGAAGATAGGCTAATCAGGCGGTGTATGTGCGTGTCCCCCAGCCTCGAATCGAGGCTGGAAATGCCCTGTATCGGATGACAATTCCTGGAAAGTCTTCCTGGGAGCGGGCAGGAGATCTTTGAATTCGTCAGGATATGAGACTAAAACATAAGACAATTAACTGTGGCTTGATTTGCCCAAATTGGGCTGGATTGGCAACTACCCTGGAATAGGCAAGATTAGCATCGGGAAGTGCCAGGGCCGATGACAAATTCGATCTCCGAGCAGTTTAAACTTGACCATTGAAGGGGATTAGCGAGTGAGAAGGGTGTTCGAAAAGTTCCCAAAAAGCGGCCGACGACTTCCAAGAGATTGCTGGAAACGTTCGGGATGTGTTCGGAGATCCCACAGTCAAAGCCTTCTCAGTAGCACCTCGACTTCTGTTTTCTTTGCTCCCGAAGTGTTTCCTCAATCTCCATTCGCCAACTATGTGTCATTGCGCTATGTCCACAGAGGGCGGGCGGCGATCATGTTGGACCCAAGAGGCCTCTAAGATCGCCCCGAAATCGCCCAAAAGGCCTCCTAGATGGCCCCATGACGGTCCAAGAGCCCCAACACGGTCGCAAGAGGACCCCAAAACGGCCCCACTGGCCTCCGAAACGCCCAAGATAACTTCCAGAACGGCCCTGAAGAAGGCCACAAGTCAGTTCAGAAGGGCCCCCAAAACTGCTTCCGACGGCGCCAGGCGGGTCAGGAACGCCTCAAGACAGCCAAAGAGGCGCCCAACAAGCCCCCAAAGGCCCCCCCAGAGGCCCCAAAGGAGGCCACCAGGAGGCCTCCAACAGTCATCAGAGTTCACGGCTCTGGACTTTCGGAGGTTGCGAGCAGCCTTCAATACAATGCAGATCCCATCGCCGGCGGAGTACGAACAGGTCACCGACTGGAGGTTCCCACAGCTTGCGCCTGTGACAGAAATTGGTGTGCATGTGACGACGGAGGGGGTTCACGACGACGGGGCTTTTTGATGTGAGGTGCGGACGGACGATGGGGAATTATGCGGGGCTCGTCTCTCTGCCCAGACCTCCCTCCTCAGCACGTGACCCAACAGCACCACCTCCACTGACACCGACGAATATCCGCATTGGGTGCCGACAGGTGGTAAGACTCGCATCGTGACCGCACGCCACCCGGAGGCGGCGCGGAAGCGAGAGCGATGTTTCCCAGGGAACGCCGGGGGCCGGGCCGCGGAGCAGTGAGACCCTTCAGGAGCCCGTGCCCGACGTGTGGCCACGAAGCCGGGGATCTCCCCGCCCGCTGTAGCCACCTCCTCGGCCATCTTCCGACGACGTTGAGGCAGGCACCAGCGATACACCGAATCCGAGCCTCTGGAACAGATGGAGCTGGCGATACCGTCGTGGTCCAGCCTCCCGACCCAGAGGGCAGGCGGCAACACGGGGGCGACCGGAGGCGAGGGCAACGTCGAGAAAGAGGGGCAAGAAGGGCGAGAAGGACGACCTGATGGAGTTGCTGACGGCCATCGGGCGCTGGGTGCCAGCGCAGGCTCGCGCGGTGGCCGACTTGGCGGCGGTAGTGTACGTGACCTTCCTGATGCCCCTCTCGAGCGGGCTCCCCCCAGGGCTATGCAGGCGGCGGGCAAGAAATACGAGGACGACAGCAAGGCCATGAAGGAGTCCATCGCCTCGCAGGAGCAGTTCAAGAAGCGCGGCCCCCCGCACATCCACGTGCTCCTAGCGGCATTCCAGTACGTGGCGGAGCGCACGGCGGCGGAGGGCCAGGACGACGACAAGACCAACGCTCTCGAGGCCAAAGAGGTGTGGAGGAACCATACCGCCTCGAGCGGCATGGAGGACATCGCGGAAGCGGTGCTCTACTTCAGGCTGAAGGTGCTGCGCAGGGAGGAGGGCCATGAGCCGCAGTGCCTGGTGATCACGAACTTCAACAAGGAGACGAAGTTTGCCCTGGCTTGCCGCCCACAAATCATGAAGGTGATCCTGCACGAGGGTGGGACGGCAGTGCACGGCTCGGCACCCAGGGGCCCACTCGAGAGGGAGATCGCGAAGACGGTGAACCACGCGAAGTAGCTCATCCTGCTCTGGCGCCTCGCGTCGGAGACATCGACAGGAGACGGGGGCAATGTTTTAGCAGCTGTCAGAGGGTGGCGGACCTGGAAGCCCGAGACAGTGCCAGTGCAGAGACCGCGGATATGGCCCGATCTGGGGCCGTGCTGGCAAGTAGCTACGCTGACGAAGACCTGCCTGCCCACCCGCTGGTCTGTCTTCCTGACCACGGCCGAGGCGCGCCAGGCAGACGTGGTGGGCGCGGACGTCTTGACGGCGGGCAAGGCTCTCGCGCCTGAGTGGGCGCCGTCCTCAGGGTTGCGTGTTGCGTGCCTTGGGGGGGGGTGCTCGCGGAAAGGAGAGCGCAAGCAGGGTCTGCAGAGTCGAAACGTTTTTCTCCGCGTTGGGGTTGGAATACCCCGTCCCAGAATCCGGCAGCACCCAAGGATAGCATGTGACGGTTGCTCAGTTTCGCAGTCAGGGCAGGCCGATGGTGGATGCCCCGAGATTCGCTCGCTCCTCCTCCTCCTCCTCCTCCTCCTCCTCCTCCTCCTCCTCCTCCTCTCCCCGTCCTCCTCCTCCTCCTCCTCCTCCTCCTCTTCCTCCCCCTCCTCCTCCTCCTCCTCTCCTCCCCGTCCTCCTCCTTCTCCTCCTCCTCCTCCTCCCCCTCCTCCTCGTTCTCCTACTCCTCGTTCTCCTCCTCCTCCTCCTCCTCCTCCAAGCGTATACCTAATGTAGATAGAGCAATGCTTCGCCGCCGCAACACCAAAGGTGGCGGTAGGGCGGGCCAGAGTGTCGATTTGGACGCCTTCACGATTGACGGCCCAGGAGCTGGAAACTCCCAACACTTAGACTGATGGAGGGCGGATGTTTTTCGAAACGTTGTCATCTTACCGCCGCGACAACTTGGCCTTAAAGCTTCCAGCAACTACGAGGATGGAGGGTGGCTCCGTCTAATATATCGCTTGGGCATGCTGCTTTGAAGCTTGGTGTCCATATAGCTAGAAAATGCGCAAGAACTGCATGAGTGGATGGCTGCCCCGTTTCCAAAACATGCGAATCCAACTCGGGACTCCAAATGACGTCCAGAAGTTCAGACATGTGCAACAGCTACACAGGCGGAGGGCTGCTCCTTTCCCAGAGAGGGCGATCCCACTCGAGACTTCAGCTTACGTCCAGGAGGGTAAGTTGTGCAACAATCACGCGGGCGGAGGGTTGCCCCGTCTGAACGCGAGCTCCCGCTGGCATCTTACGTACCCCTTGGCCGCGCTGACAACTAAACAGATGGAGGGGAGGGTCCGTTTAGAACGGGGCTCTCGCTTGAACGGCATGCCTATGGAGCTCCCGTCGTTCAAGGGAAGCTTGTCGCAATGAAAATGGAATCTTGTCGGAATTCTGGTGAGGGGCTTGGGAAGGCAGGGTGCATTGCAGCTTCGCTAATGCACCATGCGCTTAGCATGACCATCCTCGTCATCATCATCATCATCCTCCGCCCCCTCCTCCCCCCGCCGTTTCATCACCAGCATCAGCATCAGCATCATCATCATCATCATCATCATCATCATCAGCAGCAGCAGCAGCATCAGCATCATCACCATCATCATCCTTATCATCGTCATCATCGTCATCATCAGTATTAGCATCACCATCAGCAGCATCATCATCATAGTCATCATTACCATCATCAACAACATCAGCATCACCATCATCAGCACCATCATCAGCATCATCATCATCACCAGCATCCCCATCATCAGCATCATCACAAGCATCAGCATCAGCATCATCATCAGCATCATCACCATCAGCATAGTCATCAGCATCATCATCGTCGTCGCCATCCTCATCATCAACAGTCTCATCATCACCATTGGCATCATGAACATCATCACAACCATTGTCCCCATGTCCATGCCCGCCGTCTGATCCGTCTCATCATCCTCCGCCTGCACCCCCCCCATTCCTCTTCAGCCTCGTCCGGCGCCGCCTCCTCCTCCATCTCGTCATATGTAAGCATCATCGTCAGCAGCAGCAGCAGCATCAGCAACAACCTCATCAGCATCAGCATCATCGCCATCATCATAAGCATCAGCATCATCAGCATTAGCATCAACTTCCGCATCAGAACCAGAAACAGCATCCTCAGTAGCATCCTCATCAGCATCATCCTTATCAGTATCGTCCGTATCATCAGCATCATCAGCATCACCATCAGCATCAACATCAGCATCACTATCAGCAGCAGTAGCATCATCAGTGTCAGCAACATCCTCATCATCATAATCATCACCATCAGCATTGACATCACGATCACCAACAGCATCATCATCATCATCATCATCATCATCATCATCATCATCATCATCCGCATCATAATCATTTTCAGCATCAGCATCAGCATCATCATCATCATCATCAACAAAATCAGAATCATCGTGACCACCAACATCACCATCATCGCCAACATATCATCATCATCATCATCATCAGCATCATCATCATCATCATCATCAGCATCATCATCATCATCATCATCAACAACATCAACAACAACAACAACAACAACAACAACAACAACAACAACAACAACAACATCAACATCATCAGCATTATCAGCGCCATCATCATCAGCATCGTCATCGTATCATCATCTTCGAATCATCATCATAATCGGATCGTCACCATCATCCTCGTCATCATCACCATCATCATCGGCAGCAGCAGCATCCTCATACTCATCCGTATCCTCGTCCTCGTCCTCATCCTCATCATCATCGTCATAATCATCAGCATAATCAACATCAACATCATCAGTATCATCAGCATCATCAGCATCATCATTACTAACATGAGCATCGCCACCACCACCGTCATCATCAGCATCACCATCATCATCATCAGCATCATCATCACCACCACCACCACCATCGTCATCAACATCATCAGTACCCTCATCATCACGATCATCAAATTCAACGTCAACATCAACATCACCATCATCAGAAGCAGCATCATCATCACCAGCATCAGCATCATCATCAACATCATCATAACCACCACCATCATCATCAGCATCATCAGCATCATCAGCATCATCATCAGCATCACCAGCATCATCAGCAGCATCATCATCACCACCACCATCATAATCATCATCATTTTCATCATCATAGTCTTCGTCCTCCTTATCCTTATGGATAACTTCTCCCAGTCGCACCCCAAGGCCAGTGTTTAGGGCGGGCCCGGCGCTTCGCCCGGCAACAGCTTCACAGATGGAGGACGGGTCGTTTTCAAAATGTGGCTCTCGCCTCAGCGCGGCGCACATTCGTTATACAAATGTGCGAGAGCTTCACGGATTGAGGGCGGTTCCTTTTCAAAATGTGGCTCTCGCCTTGGCGCCGCGCCGCGCACATTCTGTTTTACAAAATGTGCCAGAGTGTCGCGGAGTCAGGGCGGTTCCTTTTTCAACATGTGGCTCTCGCCTTAGCGCGGCGCACATGTGTTTTAAAACTTTGCAAGAGCTTCACGAATTAAGGACGGGTCGTTTTCAAAAAACGTGGCTCTCGCCTTAGCGCGGCGCACATTCGTCATAAAAAGGTGCAAGAGTTTCATGGATTAGGGGCGGTTCCTTTTCAAGATGTAGCTCTCGCCTTAGCGCTGCGCACATTCGTTTACAAAATTTGCAAAAGTTTCACGGTTTCCCATCATCAACATGCCAGAAATTGTGTTCTGAAAGGATTCAGGACTATGCGAGTAGTTCTGTCCATTCGCTGTGTTGAAATCCCAAGAATGGCGTTCTGGCGCGAGTCAGGATTGTCAAGACGCAGAAGTCAGGTTGATCCGTGGCGTTGAAATCCCGAGAACATTGTTTTGGCATGCTTCAGGGTCTTCAAACGGTAGTGGCCTGTGAAGAGGGAGCTTGGAGGAAGGGATTATTCCAACATCGTTGATGACGCTTGGGTTTACACTTGTCTTCCTCCTCCCCCTCATCCTCCTCCTCTTCCTCATTCTCCCTTCCCCGATCCCTCCATCGCATCAGATCCCAGCCCCCCGCATGGCCATGGCCCACCTGCTCCCCCATCCTCACGCTCCCCCCACCCACCCCCACGCGGGGGTCGAGCTCGTCACCTTCGCCTTCTGGAAGGAGCTGTACTTTCGGAAGGCATTGGCGAGGAGGTCGTCGGTGACCTCGCCCGGACAAGACTTGCGGAATCCCCCTGCGCCTGTGAGCACTGACCCGGCGCGACGCCCCACCCGAAGCGCAGGACGCAGCGGAGCGCGCCTCGAGGGTCAAGAAGGCACTGGACGTTCCGCAGCAGGGGCTCTGGCCCAGGCCAGGCTGTCTTTGTGTGGACGGTCGTCTGGCCCTGGACAAGGCGGGTGTCAAACAGCAGCGCCACACTTCTTGAACGTTACAATACGTTCGCGAGGGGTATCCATCACGCATTCGCCTGGACATCCCAACATTCGCATGGCACGTGCTTGAGCCTGCGATGTTGAGGGCAGGGGGTTGTCTTGTCCACCATGCGTGCGGCACGTACGTTCGGCATCAAGCACGTGTTTTTCCCGACAGAGGCTCCCAAGGGTATCTTTGTCAGAAAGGGAAAAAGGCGTCTGGACCAAAGGGGTGTCGAGCAACAACACTGGACTCGGATTAGCTCACACGCAAAAAGGCGTGCGCGATGGAGGGTACAGCCGAATCAGCCGTAATGATAGGTTATAAGGATGCAAAGCATTTAGTGCGCGCCAAGTCGGGGGCATCCTTGAAGAGAAATCCGCAACCATAGCAAGCACACCCAGAACCGAGGGATGCAAGGGCCCCTCTGGGTGCCAGCTTTGACAGCTGGTGCCCGTCCATGGGCTTCCCATACTTCGTTAGAGTTCACAAAGCGCATCATGGAAAACCCGAGGTCGCAGGGCGTCAGACGCGACCCCTACGACCTCAAGAAAGCTCGTCCTGGCAATAGGGGAAACCAATCGGTCGCCAGAAACCCCTCGGGAATCTGGCGACCTATCGGTTTCTCAGAATTGCCCCCGCCGAATTATGGGAAACCCATCGGCCGCCAGATTCTCTAGGGGTTTCTGGCGGCCGATGGGCCTCCCATAATTCGGGATCTGCACCCCGCTCGCCGCCGCGAATTATGGGAAACCTATCGGCCGCCAGATTCCCTAGGGGTTTCTGGTGGCCGATGGGTTTCCTATAATTCGCAGGCGGTAATTGTCCATCTATGGGCTTCCCGTAATTCCGAATTACGGGAAGCCCATAGATGGACAACTGCCGCTTGGACTGCATTCATGAGGCCAGCTTCGACGACATCCAACATGCGTCTGCCGCGCGTGCTCATGTTTAGAATCCCACCAACCCTCTGGACGTGAGCGGTCTAGCGAGCTCGTTCTGCTAACCCCCGTCTTCCACTGCGGGGAGGGGGGTGCCCCTCCTCCCTCCCCCTGGGTATGGAGACCTCCACCCGCGAGAAGTTAGAGCCTCCGTGGTTGGCCCTGGACGCTCCAAGAGGGCCCCAGAGAACCCAAGATGGCCTCCAGAATCGCTCAAGTTACCCCAAGACTATTTAAGATAGCCTCAAACATGCCTCCAAGAGCCCTTAAGATCGCCTCATAATGGCTCCATATACCCTCCACGCCTCCCAAGGAGGCCCCCAGGAGGCCAAAATCCTTCAGGACCCAATGTGTGTTCATTGTGTTGTGCCCTCTGAATGTTTCTCTTGCGATGGGATCTTGGGGCCTAAACATGGCTCCAAGACTATCTAAGATGGCCCCTAAGAGGTGACAAAGAGGGGCCCAAGACGGCCCCAAGAGCGCACAGGACCGCCTCAAGGGCGGCCCAAGAGGGCCTCAGGAGGCGATGTTTCGGGCCCCGACGGGGGGACCGAAATCGGCGACCCACACCTATTTGGATCGATGGCCTCTAAGATGGCCCAAAAAAGCGCCCCAAGGCCCCCAAGATGGCCCCAGGAGAGCACCAAGAGCGCCCCGAGATGGCACCAAGAGAGCCCCAAGAGCCCCAAGAGGCGGCCCCAAAATGGCCCCACGATGGTCTCAAGAGGCCTCCAAGACGCTCCCCACGCGAAAGATCGCAAAGGTCTTGATATCGCATCCTGTCGTCGTCGTCGTCCTCCTCCTCCTCCTCCTCCTCCTCCTCCTCCTCCTCCTCGTCGTCGTCGTCAGCGTCCACTGCTACACATCCCTGCTCGGGGCAACTCGCATGTTGCCTGGTTTGGAAGGTGGGGGTACGAGAAGCGTCAATAAGTGATGGCCATCCGAGCAGACGCAACACCTTCCTAGGGCAGCACGGCACGGCCCCAGGAGAGCGAGTACCCTTGCCAGTGACAAGCAGACGAGGCGAAAAAACGACAGGCCCTAAAAACCTCAGGTCCGCTCGGCCTTGTGTCGCGTCCTCCGCGACGCGCTTGGCTAAAGCACGCAACGGAGATCCGCGAGTGCGGGTGAGCGAGGTGGCAAGAGGGGCGTCGCCTCCACCATGGCCGGAAGCTCACGGGTGCGCCGAGGGCCCGTCAGGTGCCAGACCCTTGACCAGACCACCCCAGCCCAACCCGAAGACCCGAATTTCGGGTTGGGCGGGGGGGTGAGGTTCATATGTGCTTGTCCCATGTTCCCCGACACCCCCCCACACTGGAAATAGAGGACAAATCGAGGGCTCCAGGTTGGTTTGGGGTGGTTAGGTGGGCTGTGATTGGCTTCCTGGCCAGGAGGGCCGCTGCCCCGCCCTTCGGCCCTCGGACTCCCCGGCCGCCCTGGCCGCCGCCTCGAAGATCGCGCAGCCGCGCGATGTCACGCGGCGCGAGCTGGCACCTCCAGGCCTTTCCGTGCCGCTTGGAGCACAGCTTGCCGCACTGGTGGCAGTGCAGCCCCCTTGCCCCCGCACCCGCGAAATCGCACGCGCCGCAGGCTCAGTCCTCTGGTCTGTCCGCGTGTGTCGCCACGGTCGTGCATCACGGTGCACCCGCAGGTGGGGTCGCGAGCCTCTGGCCAGCTCAGCTCCCAGGCGCAGCAAGAGAATCCGATTGGCGGGCCAACCGCAGCAGCGGGCCGCAGCGCGAGGTGAATAAACAGCACGTGCCTGAGCCAGCTGGCCTGAGCCAGAATGGCTACGGGTGGTGAAGGTGATGACCTGGATGAGGGTAATGATGGTGATGACGGTCATCATTGTGATGGTGATGGTGATGACGGCGACGACACTTACGATGGGAACGAAAACTGTGATCGCACAAAGTTCATTGACATCGAGCACAGGCGAACTTAGCCATGGATCCATAAAGAAACCAGGATGCTGACGGTGATGATGATGATGATGATGATGATGATGATGATGATGATGATGATGATGAGAATGATGATCATGATGATCATGATGATGATGATGACGATGATGACGATGAAGATGACGATGAAGATGAAGATGAAGATGAAGAAGAAGATGAAGATGAAGATGAAGATGAAGATGAAGATGATGATGATGATGACGATGATGATGATGATGATGGTGATGATGATGATGATGACGATGACGTTGATGATGATGACACGCGGGGGCGGCGCGCGGCAGGCCTCATTCCCCAGATCTCCGCAGAAGAGCCTGATCGCGGAGAGGGCAGCTCCGCCCCTTGCCTCCTCTCGGCTACTGCTCCCAACCAGACACCCCTTCTCCTCCTACTCCTGCTCCTCTTTCTCCTCCTGCACCTCGTCCACCTCCTCCTCCATGCCTCTTCCTGCTAAATCACTCCTCCCTGTGGCACCACCAGACACTGCCGTAAACTAGGCTGGGCGTTCCACTGTCCCGAAACTTGAACGATTCCAAAAATATACGGGTGGAGGGCCGGTGGTTTCCAAATGTGGCTATTGCTCTTGCGCCACGCACATTCGTCTTAGAACCTTATGGCAGTTACACGGATGGAGAGCGGGTCGTGCTCAAAATGCGACTCTCGCCTGAACTTGCATGGATGGAGGCCGGCACGCTTTCAAAATCCGCCGACCCTGCGTCGGCGTGTGTGAGGGGCTTGTCCGTTTTCATCGTTCGTTCGTCGTCGTCTCCGTCGTCTCCTGTCCCTGCGCCCACCCTTTCCCTGGGCCAGTCGTCGCCTGTCCCTGCGCTCCCCCTTTCCCTGGGCCTGTTTCCCCTCCTCCCCTTCCCCTCCTCCCCTTTCCCGCTCTTCCCTGGGCCCGTCGCCGCTCCCCGCCCCCCCCGCTTTTCCAGGGCCTCCCCTCTCAAGAGATACGTTGTCATTGAGTCGAAGGGAAGCCCCTTCCCTTTGATCCCTTCCCTGCGGGGGGGGGGTCCCAAGGGGGGTCCCGCGTCAGATACGACTCCCCCCTGGGGGTCCTGGGGCCCACACAAAGCCTCAGACGGGCCAAGAGCCGAGGCATTCTAACACGTCCTCTCCTACCTCCCCCTGCTCCCTCCGTCCTCATCTCGCCTCTTTCCTCCGTCCCCCTCCAAAACCGAACCGGCCTCCTGGACGCTCGTCCACGGGACACCCCAGGACTCAGAATTCCGAGGTCCCCGGGACCCTCCAGGACCCAGCCCCAAGGACCTCCTCGCAGGACCCAGCACCAGGAACCAGCCCTTCAAAAAGTCCAGGACTCCCAGGCCCCAGGCCCCAGGACCACTCCTGCACCATGCGGCCCTGCTCGACTCGTCCTGCTCCTATTCATTTTCCCCCTCCCCTCCTGCTCCTCCTGCTCCTCCTCCTCCTCTCCTCCTCCTCCTCCTCCTCCTCCTCCTCCTCCTCCTTGTTCTCCTCCTCCTCTTTCCCTCTTCCTCCTCCTCCTCCTCCTCCTGTTCCTCCTGTTCCTCCTGTCCTCCTCCCTCCTCCTCCTCCTCCTCCTCCTCCTCCTCCTCCTCCTCCTCCTCCTCCTCCTCCTGCTCCTCCTCCTCCTTGTCCTCCTCCTGTTCCTCCTGTTCCTCCTCCTCCTCCTCCTCCTCCTCCTCTCCCCTCCTCCTCCCCTCTTTTTCTATTATTAGTATATTCTTATTCTTATTATTATTATTATTATAATATTATATTATTATTATTAATTATTATTATTATTATTATTATTTATTATTATTAGATTATTATTATTATTATTATTATTGATTATTATTATTATTACTATTACTATTATTATTATGATTATTAGTAGTAGTAGTATTATTAGTATTAGTATTACTATTATTATTGTTGTTAGTATTTTTTATTATTAGTATTAGTATTATTATTAGTATTATTATTCTTATTATTACTATTATTATTCGTCTTATTATTATTACTAGTATTATTATTATTATGATTAGTGTTGCTGTTATTATTCGTATATTATTATTATTACTAATATTATTATTATTAATAATATTATTATTATTAGTATTACTATTATTATTAATAGTATTATTAGTATTATTATTCGTCTTATTATTCGTATTATTCTGCTTGATCATATTAGTATTATTATTATTGTTATTATTATTACTATTCTTATTATTATTATTATTATTCTTCTTCTTTTTATTATTATTCTTATTATTCTTATTAGTATTATTAGTATTATTATGCTGTTCTTCTTCTTCCTCCTCCTCCTCCTCCTCCGCCTCCTCCTCCTCCTGTTACTCCTGTTCCTCCTCCTCCTCCTCCTCCTCCTCCTCCTCCTCCTCCTCCTCCCCCATCCTGCTCCCTGACGTCCTCCGCCTCCTGCTCCTCAACGTCCTTGTCCTGCTCGTCGTTTCCATCTGCAGGGTCGGCGGCCTTCGCAATAAAACTGCCGCCCGAGATTTCCTCACAAAATACATCCAAAACAGTGCAAAACAGTACACGATGTATACGAATGAACGACGGTCCATTTTTGCCTTGGGATATCGCCTGACGGGCGCTGGATGTTCCGGCTACACGTTGGAAGTGTGCAACATGTATACGGATGCAGCGCGATGGATGTTCAAGACGGGGCTGACGCTGGGCCATTCCTTTGGACTCAACCCAGGTTGTCCCGATGGCTGTCCCGAGGGATGGCCCGATGGCTGTCCCGACGGCAAAACATGTGCACTGCGGGGCGGCACTGGCAATACATGCGCCCTGCCAGGCCGCCACACCAAAAATCCGCACTGTGGGGCAACCCTATCCCCCCCGCCCCGATAAAAAATGATCCAAACGAAGGGCCCAAACATATGCAGCTGTGAATATCGCCGTTGTGGGTATCGCCGTCGGCGGATTTCTTTTTTAAGGGGCCACGAAACGCGTAAAGGTTGCGCCGAAATGGGGCGGGGACGCATGCGGGCGCAGCCATTGGGGCCTTCAGTGCCGCTCCACATGGGGCTGAAGCGGGGCCGCCATGCGAACTGCGCCACTGGCACCTTCGATGAAGGTCCTCATGGGGCAACGATGAGGTCACGAAGCGCTGTACTGGGTTGGGGAGACACATGCGAACTGCGCCACGGGGACCATCGTTGGAGCTCCCTATGGGGCCACGAAGCGCTGTTCTGGGCGGGGGAGACACATGCGAACTGCGCCACTGGGACACCTTCGTTGAAACCGCCTCATGAAGGCGACACTGGGTCCTTCGGTGGGGCTTCCTATGGGGCCACGAAACAATGTACTGGGTGGGGGAAACGCATACGGAATGCGTAACTGAACCTTCGGTGGGGCCCTTTCTGGAGCCACGAAACGCTGTACTGGGTGGGGGACACGCATGCGAACTGCGCCACTGGCACCTTCGGTGAAGCTCCCTCTGGACCATGAAGCGCTGTACTGAGCGGGGGAGACGCATGCGAACTGCGCCACTAGCACCTTCGGTGGAGCTCCCTCTGGGGCCACGGAGCGCTGTACTGAGTTGGGGAGCGAAGCGAAGCGAAGCGAAACGCCGGAGGCGTGCGTGCTCTTACGGGGAGCACGCCCGTGCCCATTAGGGCGTGGCGTGGAGGCCGTGGCCTCAAACATGTGAAACATAGGCAGACTCACGTGATAACCGCCACTCAGTGCTCCCAGCCGCTGATAGCCACCGCAAGTCGTTTGTGTTGTTGTTTGGTGTTGTCGTGGTTGGGTCGCCGCTCGGATATGTTCCTGCCCCGTGTCGGTTTCGCAGTGGTACCCGTCCAATGTGTGGAGAAACTTCCGGATGTCGTCGTTCCTTATTTTTTGTTGCCCTCCTTGTTGCCGTCGTCCTTGTTGTCTAATGTTGAGATTTGCGTTCCAATTAAGCACTCTCTGAATCCAGCGTGTCGGAAGGTGAAGAGTCACCGTATTTGCCCAGCGCCAGGCCATCCCTCGGTGTAGGTGGAGTACATCGGGCATGTCATGCTTCAACATCAATGTCTCTGCTCTCCGTGAACTCCTGCGGATGAAGTCGGACCACAATTCGACGTCCTCGTTTTGCGTATTGCCCGGTTGCGTGCGTTCGTCGTCGCTGGCGTCGTCCTGCGGTTTTGGTTGGTGTGCAAGTGGGTTGCTGCAAACGTCGGGCTCGCTGGAGTCGTTTGGTGCTGTGCTGCTGGTGTCGTTGTGATTATCTGGGGATGTCTCTGGATTGTCTTGCGGTGTCGGTGCCGTTGCCGTGCGTCTCCTAGGCGTTCCGATTCTGATTCGTACCATCCGTCGTTGTGTTCTGCGTAACTGCTGCTTGAGAGGCTCTGTCAACGTCCACGTCTCTGCTCCGTACGTCATAGTAGGGATGACGATGCACCTGTATAGTCGTAGTCGGTGTCGCAATGGATAGTGTTTGCTGGTGAGTGCTTGTCTGTGGCTCCCGAAACATGCCCATGCTGCTAGGCTCCGGTGTTTTATTTCGGTTCCGGGTGCGTCGTGGAAAGTAATGGTCTGGCCCAGGTAGGTGATGGTGCTTGTTCGTGGTAATGCGACGATGTCCACTCCTGCTGCCTCAAGTGTTCGGTCGCGGTGTCGAAGCTGATTGGTCATGATTTTGGTCTTGGTCGGGTGCAATTCCAGTCCGTGTTGTTTTGCTGCGGTGATGAGGTCGGACAGCATTACTTCTAGGTTCGGCAGCGTTTGGCTTGTCAGCAAGATGTCATCTGCGAACCGAAGGTTCGTGAGTGTCGCCGCGTCGGTGTGTCCCAGCTGGACGCCTTGGTGTGTCCTCTGCCAAACTGAGATCAGCGGTTCTAAGACGTGTTGGAGTAATACATTCAATAGCAATGGGCTCAGTGGATCCCCTTGCTTTGTGCCGCATTGGAGGTCGAACGTTTTACTTGTTGTGTCGGTGCGGACCACGGTTGTTTGGTCATTGTACATGCGTCGTAGACGGTCTACGTACCAAGGCGTGACGTCTTGGTGAATCAGAGCTGCCCACAGGCTGTCGTGCTCGACTGTGTCAAAAGCCTTGTTGAAGTCTCTGGCTGCAACCCAGAGTATGCTTCCATTCGGCTGCCCTTTCACGTAGAATACTGAAAATAAAGAGGTGGTCACGCGTGCCTCTTCCAGGGCGGAAGCCCGCCTGGTCGTCGGGTTGCTGTCGTTCTAGGGTTGGTTGTAGCCTGTTGTACAGTGATCGGCTGAAAAGCTTATACAATGTCGGTATTGTGCAGATCGGGCGATACTTCTGCGGAAGCGTCAAATCGCCCGACTTTGGGATTTCAGTGATGACGGTCTTTCTCCAGCTGGCCAGCGTAGGGGCGTCTGCCTGTACGATGGTGTTGTACATCTGTAGTAAAGCACGCTGGAGCTCTGGACCTGGTTTTTGAAGCATTTCAGCGCGACTTCCACTAGTGTCTGGTGCTTTGCCGCCCTGAGCTGTGAGATTGCTGCGGTGAGCTCCGTCGGCGTGAAAGGTGGAATCACAGGTGGCTTGTGCGCTGCGGTTGGCGTGGGGTCAAGGCTGCGGGAAGAAGTGTACAACTGAAGGCAAAAATCTGCAAATGGGTCTGCTATCCCCTGCCTCGTTGTCTGCTTGCTGCCGTAGGCCCCCGCCATCTCTGCAATTAGAACCCTCCTCCGCAGTGTTTTGATGGAGCGGACGTTTTTGAGGCCCTTGTACTGCTCCAATATGGTACTGATTCGCTCCCTCTGGTCAGCGCGCTTCTGTCGTCGAATGCTTTGCCGTATCTTTTTGCTGATTGCTCGTCGGGCATTGCTGTTTGCAGTAAGCGTGTTCTGTCGCTGCTTGATCTGGTCTTCGATGATGTCGTCGTGTTGCTGGTGCTTGGCGTCGTGGTTGGGGTTGGTCGTGGCTGCTCGTGAGGGCGCCGCCGCGGCGGCAGCTCCGTGAGTTGTGGAGGTGCACAGGCTCTTCTCGATGATGAGGTTGAGCTCCTGCGGGTCTGTCGGAAGTGCCGCCGGTTGCAACTGGAGACCCAAGTGTCGTCGGTATTCGTCGAAGTCTACGCGTGCCCAATGACCGCTGCAAGTGTCGGCCCGTGACGTGGGATGTCCTGGACGGCGGGTAGTTATACCGTTCGGTAGAGCCGGGAAGCGAATGTGAAGTACGACAGCCTTGTGGTCCGAGCTGAGGTCTGCGATGTTCGTGGCCTCGGCGTTAGTGCACACAGGAAGTAGGCGTCTGTCTACCAGTATGGAATCGTATGGTCGCGGGTTGCCTGCGGTCGTGGTGTAAGTAATCTGTTCGTGTGTGTGGGGGTTTGCGGAAGAACGTGCTCACGAGGGCGAGCCTCTCGGTCGTGGCCCGATGTCGCAACCGCTGCCCCCTGGAGTCCTCGTCGCCGTGCCCGTGGGGTCCCACACAACGAGAAGAAACGTCGCTGATGGTCGTTGTAGCACCCGTCGGTGCTGGGTCTGGACGCGGCCGTGCACCAACCTGGGCATTGAAGTCTGCTGCGAGCATGGTCCGTACGTTGCGTTGCGGGCGCGGGCCTCCTTGAGCATAACACCAATCCCGTCATACGTGGTTTGTACGTGTGCGTCCGGATACCCAGTGTGTGGAAAGTATGCTGAAACTAACTGTAATCGAATGCGCCCTTTTTAACAGTCATTGTGGCCAGTCTTGCGCTGATTGCCTGAAACTCAAATATATGACGGATCCAGCGCTTATGTAAGAGAATTGCTACTCCATGGCAGCGACTGTCGTTCCCAGACCCTGCGGAGGCATGTCCTTCCACTGTAGTCCGAACCTCTTTTGGCTGTGTCCTCCAGGTCTCGTTGATTAGAATTGCATCCCAGTGGTAACTTTGTACGTCTCGTATAAGCTCCTCGATGCGGTCGTCGGTTTCCAAAGGCCTCGCATTCTTATGGATTATGGTGAGGTTGGTGGTGCCACTGGTGTCGATGGCTGGTGCTGGCGGTGTTGGGGATGGTTCGCTAGGGATGGCAGGAAGGGGTCGTTGCGCAAGACAGCTGGCGAAGTCGCCGTCGACGTTGGCGTATTCCGGTCGTCCGCCGCCGGCGCTGAGGCATTGCGATCGACTGAGTTAGGGAGACGCATGCCAACTGCGCCGCTGTGGCCTTCGGAGGAGCTCACCATGGGGCCACGAAGCGCTGCACTGGGCGGGGGAGACACATGCGAACTGCGCAACTGGGACCTTCGCTGGAGCCCCCTATGGCGGCGAACTGCGCCGCTGTGACCTTCGGTGGGGCCCCTTTTATGGGACCACGAAACAGTGTACTGGGTGGGGGAGACGCATACGAAATGCGCCACTGGGACCTTCGGTGGAACCCCCTCTGGAGACTCGAAACGCTGTACTGGGCGGGGGAGACGCATGCGAACTGCGCCACTAGCACCTTCGGTGAAGCTCCCTCTGGGGCCACTATGCGCTGTACTGAATGGGGGAGACGCATGCAAACTGCGCCACTAGGGCCTTCGGTGGAGCTCCCTATGGAGCCACGAAGCGCAGTACTGGGTGGGGGGTGTCGCATGCGAACTGCGCCACTGGGACCTTCGGTGGAGCTCCCTATGGGGCCACGGAACGCTGTACTGGGTAGGGGGAGACACCTGCGAACTGCGCCACTGGGGCCGTCGTTGGAGACCCCCCTATTGGGGGCGAACTGCGCCGCTGTGACCTTCGATGGAGCTTCCTATGGGCCCACGAAACAGTGTACTGGGTGGGGACACGCATACGAAATGCGCCACTGGAACCTTCGGTGGAGCTTCCGATGGGGCCACGAAACAGTGTACTGGGTGAGGGAGAGGCATACGAAATGCGCCACTGGGACCTTGGGTGGAGCCCCCTCTGGAGCCACGCTGTACTGGGTGGGGGAAGCATAGCAACTGCGCCTCTGGCACCTAGTGTGAAGCTCCCTCTGGGGCCACTATGCGCTGTACTGAGTGTGGGAGACGCATGCGGACACCGCCACTGGGGCCTTCGGTGAAGCTCCCCATGGGGCCCACGAAGCGCTGTACTGGGTGGGGGGACGCATGCGAACTGCGCCACTGGGACCTTCGGTGAAGCTCCCTCTGGGGCCACGTAACGCTATACTGAGTGGGGGAGACGCATTCGATCACCGCCACTGGGCCTTCGGTGGAGCTCCCCCTGGGGCCACAGAACGCTGTGCTGGGTGGGGGAGACGCATGCGAACTGCGCCACTGAGACCTTCGGTAAAGCTCCCTGGGGAGCCACGAAGCGCTGACGGTGACGATTGTGATGATGATGATGATGATGATGATGATGGTGATGATGGTGGTGATGATGATGATGATGATGATGATGGTGATGATGATGATGATGATGATGAGATGGTGATGATACGGATGATGACGACGACGGTGACAATTGTGACGATGATGATGATGATGATGATGAGGGTGGGGATGATGATGATGATTGTGATGATAGTGATACTGTTAATGATACTAAGAATGATGATGATGTTGATGATGGAAAAGAAGCAGATGATGATGATAATCATGATGATGATGATGATGATGGTGATGACTGTGATGGTGATGGTGGTGATGATGGTGATGGTGATGAGGATGAGGACGAGGACGAGGACGAGGACGAGGATGCTGATGCTGATGCTGATGCTGATGATGATGATGATGACGATGACGATGACGATGACGATGACGATGACGATGACGATAACGATGACGATGACGATGACGATGACGATGATGATGATGATGATGCTGATGATGCTGATGATGATGATGATGATGATGATGATGATGATGATGATGATGATGATGATGATGATGATGATGATGATGATGATGATGATGATGATGATGATGATGATGATGGGGGGGAGGAGGGAGGAGGGAGGAGGGAGAGGAGGAGGAGAAGGGGAGGAACGGGGGGCGCTGCCTCTTCAAAACGAGGACCCAACACAACAGGATGGTTTGGGGAAAAAGTGCTCTGCGAGGCAAAACGATAAAGTGCAGAATTCGGAGCATCAAATTAACAAACAAACAAAACAAAAAAACGCGCCCTGCGGGGCAAAACAAAAACAATAAGAAACAGCGGAAACGAATGCAAAATCCCCCCCCCTCCGGCTCTCCAAGGGGGCGCCCCCTCCGGCTGCTTATAATAACAATTCCTCTAACATCAATCATGTCGTGCGTATTTTCGCAGCGAGAAGCTTCCCCACCCCACCCCGGGCTCTCCCAAGGGGAATCCGACGGAGGTACTTGTAAGGAGGGCCCCGTGGGCAGCCCAGGCCGGGCTCGCTTGTCACCTCTGCCTCCGTGTAACGAGCCCAGGCTTCCCAGGGGGTACACTCCTCCTCCTCCTCCTCCTCCTCCTCCTCCTCCTCCTCCTCCTCTTCTTCTTCCTCGTCCTCTTCCTCCTACAGGGGTGGAGTTTCCAGCGTCCCCTTCCAGAGGAGGG
Organism: Prorocentrum cordatum; assembly: GCA_963575745.1. Lineage (NCBI taxonomy): Eukaryota > Dinophyceae > Prorocentrales > Prorocentraceae > Prorocentrum > Prorocentrum cordatum. Next base: position 228,052 of record CAUYUJ010001925.1, on the reverse strand, counting down.
AGGCACGCAGCCGCCGCGCGTGGGCCGTGCGGCAGTCTGACCAGACAACATAGGCGTCCGCCTCCAGGCTGTGCCCGAACGACCCTGCTCTCTCCGCGTGGGGCTGTCGCCAGCCTGTAGTCGTCCTTCGGCCAGTCGTCCAGCGTGGGGTCTCGCCAGATCTTGCCCGACGCCTCTCTGGACGCGGCCGAATCCCCAGAGGCGGCGGGGGGGAAAAAGGGCGAGGGGAAGAGACACGGGGGGGGGGAGGGGGAGGAGGAGGAGGAGGAGGAGGAGGAGGAGGAGGAGGAGGAGGAGGAGGAGGAGGAGGAGGCGGAGAAAGAGGAGGAGGAGGAGGAGGAGGAGGAGCATGAGCAGGAGCAGGAGCTGGAGCAGGAGGAGGAGGAGGAGGGGGAGGAAGGAAGAGAGTTGAGGGCAACTTCACCTCCGCTCCTCTTCCCCCTCACACCTCACACCCCTGCATCCTGCTCCTCCGCAGTCTGCCCGCCACCTCTCCGGGGAAGCAGGAGAACAGCAGGGGAGCGAGGGAGGACGAGGAGGGGGAGCAGGAGGAACGTGGAGATAGAAGAGAAGCTCGGGAAGGAGGATGAGGGCCAGGCGCACAGGCGAAGGTCATGTTGAGATCTTGTTCCCTCCGAACGCCCTCATCGCCACTGCTGGATTCGCCTGGGCATCGCGTCAGAATGCGCTCGAGGAGAGGTCTGGGGGTCGACTTTGAGGGAGGAAGGAGTAATAAGAGGAGCAGCAGTGGAAGGAGCACAAGCAGGAGGAGAGGTCTCAAGTGGACCGCGAAGACTTCTGGTGCGTTCCCGGGAGAAAAGGAATCGAGTTCGCGATCTGCCGCCACGTTCACACAGGAAGCGCAGGCAGAAGCATGCGTTAGAGGAATCCAAATCCCCTACCTCCGCCAAACACCTTGAGGCCTCTTCAACCACCCCCGCCTCTGCGAAAGAGCTGCGACCTGCAGCAGTGCGATAAGATCCCTGGCATGAGACATACGTCAGTGAGCGGCTCCGGCGCACACAAAATTCGGCGGCGAGCCCTGGAGGAAGTGAGAAGGGGCGGGCCTTATCAGAAGGCTCGGAAGTCCCCCGGCCTTCTGAGAAGTATTATAAGCCTTCTCCGAAGACGCAAAAACTTATCAGAAGGCGCGAGGGCTTCTGAGAAGTCTAGCCGCCTTCTGAGAAGACCTTCTCCTTCTCACCTCCCCCCTTCGCTCGCCGCCGAAACATGGGAAACGTGCAACCTTCTGCTTCCAAAAGCGGTGCTGCCCCTGAGTGGCCATCGACACAGGCCCTCTGGCTCCTCTCCTGTGCTGTGCACATTAGCGCCTGCTCATGCAGCCGTGCAGACTACCGCCCCCAGATGGGAAGCCGCCGCCGTGCCCCCAGGCACGTTGAGGCGTGGTAGGATGTCAAGTGCTGTCTGGTGGGTGAGCACTTTGCATCCAGTCGCATGCACCGCCCCCCTTCCGGAGGCCCGGACCCTCCGTGGAGACTTCGTAGAGCCACGCCCCCGAGGCCACGAACCCTCCTAAGACAGAACTGAAGAAACGCGCCCCGAGCTTCCCAGACGGAACAGGCAGGCAACCAAGGCCGCCAAGATGGCCCAACGTCTGCCCAAAATGGCCTCAAGGCCGCCCAAGATGTCCCCAACACGGCCCAAGATGCCTCCAAAAGAGCAACTAACAAGAGGAAGCACAATAAGGCCTGAAGAAGTTAAAGCCAGGTGCATCGCTAAGGTATTTGACGATTTGAAGTTAAAACCTGGTTTCCGCCAGCCCAAGAAATCCATTATCCCAGTGCGACCCTACCTAGGAGTTGGAGCCCCTAGGAAAGCAGCATTAGCAGTAACAGTAAAGCTAAGCTAAAGCTAAGCTAAAGCTAAGCTGAAGCTAAACTAAAGCTAAGCGAAAGCTAAGCTAAAGCTAAGCTAAAGCTAAGCTAAAGCTAAGCTAAAGCTAAGCTAAAGCTAAGCTAAAGCTGAGGTAAAGCTAAGGTAAAGCTAAGCTAAAGTTGAGCTAAAGCTTAGCTAAAGCTGAGCTAAAGCTCAGCGAAAGCGAAGCTAAAGCTAAGCTAAAGCAAAGTTAAAGCTAAGCTAAAGCTAAGCTAAAGCTAAGCTAAAGCTAAGCTAAAGCTAAGCTAAAGCGAAGCTAAAGCTAAGCTAAAGCTAAGCGAAAGCTAAGCTAAAGCTAAGCTAAAGCTAAGCTAAAGTTAAGTTAAAGCTAAGCTAAAGCGAAGCTAAAGCTAAGCTAAAGCTAAGCTAAAGCTAAGCTAAAGCTAAGCTAAAGCTAAGCTAAAGCTAAGCTAAAGCTAAGCTAAAGCTACGGTAAAGCTAAAGCTAAAGCTAAAGCTCCCAGGGGACTGGGGGAACCGCAGGGCGGGGACTGGGGGAACCGCCCGGGGCGCTTTCCACTGCCCGGCCCCTTAAGCTAGAGAGTAAGAACCCTTCTAGGCAGAGCCTAGATAGGGAAAAAAAGCCCAAAGGAATAAAACCGCGAAAGGTGTGACATGTGATGGCCTTAATCTGCCTTCTCCTCCTCCTGCACCTCCTCCTCCTCCGCCTCCTCCTCCTGCTCCTCCTCCTCCTCCACCTCCTCGCCATCATCATCATCAGCATCATCATCATCCTCATCCTCCTCCTCCTCCTCCTCCTCCTCCTCATCATCATCATCATCATCATCACCATCACCATCATCATCATCATCATCATCACCATCATCATCATCATCATCCTCATCACCACCACCACCACCACCATCATCAGCATCATCATCATCATCATCATCATCATCATCATCATCATCCTCATCATCATCATCATCATCATCATCATGATCATCATCATCAGAATCATCATCACCATCATCATCATTATCCTCAGCATCATCATTATCATCATCATCAGCAGCATCCTCATCATCCTCATCCTCATCATCATGATGATCATCATCATCGTCATGATCAGCATCAGCATCGTCAACATCATCAGCATCATCATCAGCAGCATCAGCATCATCATCATCTTCATCGTCAGATTCATCATCATCATCATCAGCAGCATCATCATCATCATCATCATCAGCGGCATCATCGTCATCTTCAGCATCAGCAGCATCAGCATCAGCATCAGCATCATCGTCATCATCAGCAGCATCATCAGCATCAGCATCAGCATCGTCAGCACACTCGTCGCACTCATCATCAGCAGCATCAGCATCGGCATCATCATCAGCCTCAGCATCATCAGCATCAGCATACTCATCAGCATCATCATCAGCAGCAGCAGCATCAGCAGCAGCATCATCATCGTCATAATCATCAGCATCATCATCAGCATCATCATTAGCATCATCGTCATCATAATCAGAAGCATTAGCATCATCATGTCCCCCATCAGAATCATCATCATCATCAGCGGCATCATCGTCATCATCAGCATTATCAGCATCACCAACAGCAGCATCATCGTCATTGTAAGAATCATCATCGTCATCGTCGTCGACATCATCACCATCACCATCGTCGTCATCATCATCGGCATCCTCATCCACATCAGCATCATCATCGTCATAATGATCCGTAGTATCATCACCATCACCACCACCACCGCAGTCATCACCATCATCATCAGAATCAGTAGTAAACAATACGCATCATCATCACTATGAGTACCATCATAAACAACATCATATTCAACATCAGCATCATCATCAGCAGCATCATCATCACCATCATCATCATCCTCATTATCGTCAGCATTATTATCAGCATCATCATCGTCATCCTCATTATCATCCTTATCCTCACTACCCCCATTACTGCTCTTCCAAGCCTGCGGTCACGAACTTTCGCACGTAATGGCCTCCCGCGCCCATTCGAAGAATTGCCACCGTGAGGTGATTACCCCTTCCCTGATCCCATTGCATCAGTCATAAGGTCCTGGGCGTCTGGAAGCTGAGTTCCGGGAGGTATTATAGGATCTGCACCCACTACCCTTCTCACGACAGTTCGCGTGGAGATCGAGTGTGGATGAGCTGGGGGGCTTTGGAGCCGCAGCACTGTAGTACGCTCAGCGCGATCGGGACGACATATGGGCTGGCGGGAACACGCGGAGCGTCGAGAATTGACATGTCTCAGACGGCGCAGCCACCTGACTACGCAACTCCATATACGCAGCCTTCATCCTTGTCGTCGTCCTCCTCCTCCTCCTCCTCCTCCATCTCCGTCTCTGGAGATCTCTTGGAGGTTTCTCGAGGTACCCCTGGAGGGTTCTAGAGACCTCCGAGGGCCCTGGGGGCACCCGGCCGAAGGCCCCCACGGGCGCCCCCGAGGCCCCCAGAGGGCCAGCTCCAAATAACCGAACGAACCACTTGCACCAACAACCATGCTCCGCTGCAGGGGGGGAACAGAAACAATCGCCACCGAGAACCCACCGAAGGGTACCTGCCCTTGCGCGGTGGCACGCCTGAGCGTGTTGCGGTGCTGCGTGACTCTCGGGCATGCCACCGCCCAGGGGTCGCCCCACAGCGGATTTTCGGTGGTGGTGGCCCTTGTTTCTCCTCTGACGTCTGCGACCACCCAGAACCCCATAGTGAGCGAGCAACGACATATGTACATGTACGCCCTCCGCGATCTTGAGTGCACGAACGTCCTCGTTCAAATGCCCTCCAGGGGAAGCTAACCGCGTACGTGTACATATGTTGCTGGCCTCTGACATAGAGAGCTAACAGTTTCTGTCCTGCCATGCACCAAGGGCAGAGGGGCCATGAGGGCAACGGGCCCTAAAGAACTCGTACATTCCCAAATTCGGCTCTATTGGGGGTCCTGACGGAAACAGGCACTAGATGTCGAATCGGCTCTTCATCCTGAATCGCTATCTGACGGCGAATACGCTCGGACGCCCAAGGACCCATAGTGCCCCGTGGTCGGGCCCAAGGACTGCCCCATAGAGCCGAAAAGGATGGAAAACCTCAGGCCCCCATTTCCCTCAAGAGCCATTTGGCCGGCTCCAGAAATCGTGCACCCAACAAAACAATACACTTCTTGGAAGCAATTTTTGCTGGCGCCGGCTTCCACCGACCTTCGCCGGCGGAGCCGCCCTCTTGCCTCCGATGCGTCCGCCAGCAGCCTTCCGCCGCTCCCCGCCGAGGAAGGGACATCGATTTCTCGGCCCCTGGAAGGCGAAACCCATCCTGGAGCCCGGGCCGCCCACGGCGACAACGCGACCGAACACCGACCAGCCCGACGGCGAAACAGGGCTCGACCCGGAAGGACGCAACGGCGCACCCACCGACCGAGGCGAACCCACCCAATGCGGCCGACCACGACGCACCGGAAACCGGCCGACCGAACCGCGGACACGCGCCCGTCTGGAGGACGGCGAGCGACGGAGCGGCGCCCGCCATGACAGCCGGGAGCAGGGCAGCAGGGCGGAGCGGGGGCCTTGCGCAGCAGCGTGCCCGCCGCCTTCTGCGGGGCCTGTCCCCCCTTCTCTCTCCCCTCCGACCCCCCTGCCGTCCTCAACCCGACTCCCCTCACCTCAATCCCTCCCTTCTCTCTTTCCACCACCTTCACCCAGCTCACCTCACCTCAGATCTGTAGTAAATCAGCTCACCTCATCTCAGTTTTTCCCTTTTCCTCCTACTCGTCCTTTTCCTGTTCCTCTCTTTCCTCCTCCTAGTCCTCCTCCTAGTCCTCCTCCTCCTCCTCCTCCTCTTCCTCCTCATCCTCCTCCTCCTCTTCCTCCTCCTTCCCCTGCCTCCATTATCAGAGCGAGGGGGCCGAACGGTCTTTCATTATCCGTGGGTGCGTGGCTGAAGTGAGAATCCGCGGTGAAGATTGTGTTGCATTGTTGTTGTTGTTGCTGCTGCTGCTGCTGCTGCTGCTGCTGCTGCTGCTGCTGCTGCTGCTGCTGTTAATGTTTGTTGTCGTCGCCCCCCCCGCGACCCACCCGCGACCCACCCCGCGACCCACCCCGCGACCCACCCGCGACCCACCCGCGACCCACCCCGCGACCCACCCGCGACCGATCTAAGATGGCTTGAGGGGGGGAAAAAAAACAGCAAAAAACGGCGCCTGCGGCGGGCTCGTTGTATAATGTGTGAAACTTTGGCGCCTGCGGCGGGCTTCTCCAGAGTCTCGCACTGCCGACGCCCCTACCGCCCCCTTCACTCTTATCCACATCTGCGGGGTGCTACGTAATTAGTTGCTCGAATTCCAACAGGTTCTGACATATCCATTGGTATATTGCCTTGTCTTGTGACGCTACGCTGATATCCACTCCCAGCGGTTGGAACGCTAATGGTTGCCATGGCTCCTCAACAGTAACCCGTTGAGCAGTAGCTACTGCCCGAAAAAGGGAGGAGGATGCGCGCTCCAGCTGTCACTTCGCAGCCCAAACAGCTGCAGCACATGCTCACAAGCGACAGCTGCGACTGGCAACGGTCACTGGACACGCGGCAGCAAGGCGGCGGCGGCGGCGGCGAGAGCGGGCAGTGAAGGAGCTGCATCTCAACTCCCCCCGCGGCAGGATGCGCAGGCCTTACAACAGTTCCCGTCGGAGTTGCCACAATTCGGGCAATCCCCACGCACATTGGCCCCCCCGGCGCCAAACCCCGCAAAAAATGTCACAGCGCACGGAACGGGGTCGCCACCACTCCTAGTAAATCCTTGCAGCGGGCCGAAGCAGACTGACGTATCCCGCGCATAACACAGCGCGCCAACTCAGCATGATGTACAAGATTGAGCTATTGCTCCCGATACGACCTATCATTTAGCCGCCGAACAGTGCAAGATGAACTCGTGAATTGTCGTGGTCATGTACATATGTTCACGTAGGCGGACGACTAAAACGAAAGCCCCCCATCATTAGTCATCAGTCGCCGGAATAAACTCGATGCCCAATAGATGTCAAAAGTGTATATGACGTCAGTTCTTTCCTGTTGATCCGTTGAATGTCCCCTTTCCCTTCGAGGAGATCTTGTTGAAATAACCATTCGAGCCACGAAGAACCCAATCTTGCCACAAGCGCTGGCTCTGGCAATACACCCAGAGCCAATCTAACCTCCAGCATGATAATGTTCGTTTGTATCCCAATGTCCGATCTCATTGTTGACATGGTTTCTCTGAATGCTTCCGCCCACCTGCTTCTGAGCGGCTGGCGCAACGGAGGGGGTGGCAATAGACGCAACGCTCTCTGGAATCGTCACATAGCCAACTTGCACAGCCGCAAACCGCCTTGCCTTTTCCTCCTCCTCCTCCTCATCCTCCTCCTCGTCCTCCCTCTCCTTTGCCTCCTCCTCCTCCTACTCCTCCTCCTCCTCGTCCTCCTCCTCCTCCCCATCCTCCTTTTACGCCTCCTCCTCCTCCTCCTCCTCCTCCTCCCCCTCCTCCTCCTCCTCCTCCTCCTCCTCCTCCTCCTCCTCCTCATCCTCCCCCATGTTCCTCTTCTTCCTTCTCCCTGTCGCACCTCGAGGTTTGTTGTTAGGGCGGGCCCGGCGTGTCGCTTGAGACTTCCTCACCGCTTATGACTGTGAAACTTAGAAAATGGCAACAGCATCACGGATGGAGGTCGGGTGGTTTTCAAAATGTGGCTCTCGCCTTAGCACCACGCACATTCGTTTGAAAAAACTGCGAGGGCTTCACGGATTGAGGGCGAGTCGTTTCCAAAATGTGGCTCTCGCCTTAAAGCCGAAAACATTCGTTTTGAAATGTTACAAGAATTTCACGGAATGAGGGCGGGTCGTTTTCAAAATGTGGCTCTCGCCTCAGCGCCGCGCGCATTCGTTTTAAACATGCGCAAAAGCTTGACGAATTGAGGGCGTGTGGTTCTCAAAATGTGGCTCTCGCCTTACCGCCGCGCACATTCATTTTAGAAATGTGCAAGGGCTTCACGGATTGAGGGCGGTTCCTTTCCATAATGCGGTTATCGCCTCAATGCCGCGCACACTCGCTTGAAAAAAATGCAAAGCGTTTGACGGATTGAAGGCGGATCTCTCTTCAAAATGCGGCTATCGCTTCAGCGCCGCGCACATTCGTTTCTGAAATTTGCAAAAATCCGGCGGGTTCCCACGATCAACCTACAGGAAATGGTGTTCTGGAAATAATTATGATTATACAGGCGACACACTTACGTTGATTCGCGGTGTTGAAGTCCCAGGAATGGCGTCCTGGCACGATTGAGGACCGTCAAGACGCATCAGTCAGGTTGATCCGTGGCGTTAGAGTCCCGAAAAGAATGCTTTGATTTTTGGGTCGTCAAACGGTTTCTAACAGTGCAACTCCTTCAGTGGACATGAGCCGTTGTAGGGGCCTATGAAGAAGGAGCTTGGAGAGAGGGTTATTCCCAACATCGTTGGGTTTACACTGGTCCTCCTCCCTTTCCTCCTCCTCCTCCATTTCCAGTCCACGTCTCTTCCCCGCCGCCGCCGCGATCCGCTGACGACGGGCGGCGGCGACCGGTCCCCCCCCCAAAGGCGCGAGCGCCGCCGCTGCCCCTCCGAGGACTTGGAGGACATCACCGCGCCCACGGCGGCGGCCTCGGGGCTTCGGGGGCGGGAGACATGGAGGGGGCGAAGGGGAGCGGGGGGGGAGGGGAAGGGAGGGGGGGCGGCGGGAAGGGGCAGGAGAAGGAGGAGGAGGAGGAGGAACTAGAACTGCGGGGGGGAAGCTGTTCGGAAGAAAGCATGGCGGCAATAAGATGCTGCACGCACGGCTCAACACCCCATGCAATATCAAGACATGTGTCGACGCTCGGGCCAAACAGCGGCGACCCCTCGCATGTGGATCGGGATTGTGCGGGCGATCGAACAGCTCTGGCGGAGAAGAGAGACCAAAGGAAAAATGGAACCAAAACTGTCCAACCACGAACGCATTCTAGACTCAACAGGGAGACACGCTCTCTGCAACGGGTATGTGTTCTGTGAAGCGGCCCTGGCAGCACAGCCAGAAACTGCAATACGAAGCTGTGAATGACAAAGGCGTGAAACACTCGAACCCGAGCCACACGATGGCATTTGAGCGAGGTGCGGTTGTAACAACGGGTTTGCTCGTTCGGGAACATAAGAGCGGCGGCAGTGGAAGAGCTCGCGCGTGAGTTTCCTCGTGCCGCATTGCGCATGATGTTGGTGACCTGGGGCCGCAAACGTGATGTCTGAAAGCCTGTCCTGAGACTTACGCTGCCGATATGAAGATGATTACGGTGATGGTGATGGTGGTGATGATGGTGGTGATCAAAAGGAGGACGATGACGAGGATGGTGGCAACGGTCATGATGAGGAGGAGGACAACGACGAAGAGGGTAGCTCTCACATGCGGCACGTTTCGTTGTCACTTCTCGATTGGGCCACTTGGACATAACTGGGGCCGACTTGGGACTACCCTGGGCTCCTGGAGAGGCTGTCTTGGGAGCCCTTGGGGCCCGCTTGGGCCGTCTCTTGAACAGTCTTGGCTTTCTTTTGGGGCCTCCGTGGCCGTCTGTGTGGTCTCTGGGGGGAGCGCGCGCGTGTTTCTAGTTGAGGCCCCAACGATTTGCGACGCACGAAACATGACGGTTCCGAACCTCATTGAGGCTCGTCCTCGTCCTAGTGGACGTCCTCGTCGTCGTCGTCCCAGCGTGTCCCTGGGCCGTCATGGGCGGGTCTGAGCGTGAATGGGTTTTCATGGGGGTGCCTTGGGGCCCTGTGGGAGCTGCCTCGGAAGCCTCGCGTGGCCCTCTCAGGCCGTCGTGGGGGCCTCCTGGCTTGTCTCGGGGCCCTCCTCGGCCGTCTTGAGGCGCTGTTGGGAAGTTTGCAGCGGGCTTCTTTTTTTTACACGGGGGAGACGCATGCGGATGCTGTCAAAATGCGCTGTCCGCAGCGGATTGCCCTAAGATACTCTTGATTCGGACCCTTGCCCGAACGAACACAATCAGTGGAAGAATCGCGCGAATAATCGCGGTGGCACCGTCCAGACCCCCTAGCCAATCCCTCAGGCCAACCCCCCAGCTTCTTGGGGCGGGCTTCTTGGGGCGTCTTGGGGCTTCTTGGGGCGTCTTGGAGGCACCCTGGGTTCTTCGGAGGCTGTCGTGGGCGTCTTGCGTCGCCATGCTGGCGAGCGGGGGGCCTCTCCGCACCACTTTGGACAGGCCTCGGGGGCGCCACGGCGGGCGAAAGGGAGGCTCTTTGGACCGTTAGCCCGCTCCCCTCCCATTCTTTTTGCATTGCACAAGCCACAGTGCCAAGAGCGAGGTGCAGCGGCACCTCGCCGCGCGGACTGCCACCGGCGCCCTTTGGACAAATCTGGGGGGCTTCACGGCGGCTTCGTGGGTCGTCTTAGGAGCCTCTGGGGCCGTTTGCCGCCTGGTGAGAGCGAGCTCGAGGCCGTTCGAGCCCCAGCAGAAATTGCTCACAAACCGTAGTAAAATGCACGGGATTCGGATCTCGAAGCTCCTTGGGCATGTTGTCGGCGCGGCGGCTTATTGGGGCGTCTTGGAGGCATATGGGGTGCTTGGAGGCTGTCTTGGGTATCTGGAGTCGCTATCTTGGCGAAGGGAGGCATCCCTGGATCGTGTTTGGCGTTCGGGGGGGGCTGATTGGCAGCTTCGGGCCAGAGGCCCTCTTGAGGCCATCCGGGCTTGTTTTCGGGCCTGTTAGAAGCCTCCTGGGCCGTCTCAAAGCGAAGTGGAAGGCGCCAGGGGCCGTTCCGGATTACACCGGAGCTGGCACATGTGAAAATCATGCAAAAACCTTGCGAAATGCATGGAATTCGGCCCTGGGGGCCCTCTTGGGCAGATTTTCGGCGGCTTCCTGGGGCGTCTTGGACGTATCTTAAGCCGTCTGGGGGCTGTCTTGGGCATTTTGGGTCGCTATTTTGGCAAGGAGGGGCTCCTTGGATCGCGTCGGGCAGGTCTGAGGGGCTGGTTGGCAGGTTTGTGTGAGGTCTGTGGGCCCTCTGGGGCTGTTTTTGAGCAGTGTTGAAGTTTTCCTGGGCAGTCTCAGAGCGAAATCGAAGGCGTTTGGGGCGGCTTCGGATTGCACCGGAGCTGGACACGCACACCCGTGAAAATCCATCCAAAGGCCTCCTGCAATGCAAGCGGCCCTTGGGGCTTCCTTGGAAGCATCCTGGGCTGTCTGCGGGCTGTCTTGGGCGTCTTGGTTTGCCATTGTGGTGAGCAGGGGCCGCTCTGGGCTCCTCCGTGACGCCCCCCAGAGGCCCAGGGCGCCCATGGCGACGCGGGGCAGCTGGCGGCCCCCCCCGCCAGCAGCCTGGTATATATACATATATATATACATATACATATATATATATATATATATATGTGCATGCATGCATGCATGCATACATACATACATACATACATTGCATGCATGCATGCATGCATGCATGCATATGCATACATACATACATACATACATACATACACATACATACATACATACACATAAATGTATGGATGGATGGATGGATGAATTTTTCTATGTATTATATGCATATATATATATATATGCATGCATGCATGCATGCATGCATGCATGCATGCATGTATGTATGTATGTATGTGTGTACATATGTGCGCTTATACTTACATGTATGTATATATACATATATACATACATATATATGTGTGTATGCACATATATTCACAGCTCTATGCTTATGCCGATCCATACAAAGATATATACCTACATGCATGCATGCATGCATGCATACATACATAAATGCATGCATGTACATACTCGCATGCATACATACATATACACATACATACATGCGCGTAACCATTCCGTATCCATCTCCCTTCCTCTACGATTTGATACATGGACGCTTACGTATGGGAATTCGCATGTACTTTTTCCAGGCCGGCATCATACCAAGATGCCAGAACCAAGAACTGAGAACCTGGGAGCCCAACCAGCTTTACTCTGCCGAGAACCCTGGAAGCGGGAACTGGGAACCCTCAAACCCAACAGACCACCAAAACCAACCCGGAGCCCCGAAACAGGAAGCCGGGATCCCGGCCGCCCACCGAAACAAGCCCGGGACTGGGAACCCGGGAACTGGTGAACCCAGCCGCCACCTGGGATCCAAACCGCCGACCGAAACCGGCCCAGAACCAGCAAGCAGGAACCCCAGAACCCGAAACTGGGAATCTGGGAACGTCCACCGAAATCGGCTGCCCACCTGTGCCAAATCCTTCAAGATCACCTAGGACCCTTCAGTGCAAGTACTGATTGGGGAACAAAACACAGTCGCACACACAAACACGCACACACACACAAACATATATATATATATAGAGAGAGAGAGAGAGAGAAATAGTACACCTGAGAAAACCCAATCAGTGGATGATTTGAGATATTGAAATCGGTTGTGAGATCGATAACGAGATCCATGGTGGAATCGATAGAGGACGATTGCAAGGTCGATCGTGGGACCGAGAGTGAAATCGATTCAATGAGATCAATAGTGAAATCGATCGCGGGATCGCTCGTGCGATCTCTAGTTCCCCAATCAGCGCTTGCACTGAAGGGGTCAGCGGAGGTTGAAAGATTTGGCGAAATTTTCCCGCCGATTTTGGTCGCACGCTGGGTTGCCGCGTTCCAACTTCCGGGTTCCTGAGTTACTGGTTCCCGGGCCGATTTCGGTGGGCGGCGAGGTTCCCAGGTTCCCGGGTTCACGGTCGATCTTTTTATCGATCGGTCTCAGCACCGATGTCATTTCCCACCTCTCTATCGATTTCACCATCGATCTCACAGACGATCTCACTATCGATCTCGCAATCGATCTCGCGAAAAGATCGCACGAGCGATCTCGCGATGGATTTCCCGATCGATCTCATTCAATTAATTTCACTCTCGGTCTCACGATCGACATTACCATCGTCCTCGATCGATTCCACGACCGATCTCCCGATTTTGGTGGCAGGCTGGGTTCCCGGGTTCCCGGGCTCCTGGTTCCGAATTCCTGGCCGATTTCGGAAGGCGGCGAGGTTCCCCGGTTCCCGGGTTCCTGGTCGATTTTCTTATCGATCGGTCTCACTATCGATCTCAGTTCCCACTTCTCGCTCGATCT